>JAOXYA010052975.1:0-12136 GCA_028565675.1 Sorex palustris | reverse complement strand
AGTCTCCAATGGAGATGTTACTGGGCCCGCTCGAGCAAATCGATGATCAACGGGAGGGCCTTTACCTTTTACCTTTAAGAAAGTCTCCATTCAGGATCTGGGCTCTAGGCTGGAGGGAACACTGGCTGACGTCACCTGGACATGCACCCGCCTGTCCACCCGCCTGCCCGTGGTCTCTGTTCTTTCTATACGCAGTTCACTCAGCTGCCTGTGAGCTGAACCAGCCGTCCAGCACCTTCCTATGGACACACGGGATGCAGTGCCCACATTCTGACCGGCATGTGATCACAGCAACTTGGTGCTAGGCAGTGAGATGGAGAGCGGTCAACATAGCCCCAGAGCGTGAGTCTGCGCGGCCCCTTGAGCTTGTCCGTCCAAGCTCCAACAGACACACTTGCACACACAAGCGTCACTGCTGCCCATAGTCACATGTGACACGGGCCATGGAGATGCTGAAGCTGCTGTCCGGGAGGCATGACAAACAGCTGGGTATAAATGTGATGTCATGGAAATCGGTTTCCCACAGTGGAGCATCACACATCCTCAGGAAGTGCTAGCACAGACACCAGACAGACCCTGGGAGATCAGAATCCAGAAGTAGGTCCCTGGGCACTCTCTGCCTGGGCCCCCTGGCCAGCTCCTGCAAGACTCCCCCAGAATGGCAGGGGTGTGTGCTCTGCCCTCCTGGAGCATGGAGACTTGGACGGCCTCACTTCCTCCTGGATCAGATGGGACTGGACAGAAAGGCTACCCAGGGACCCTCATCTTGGTCCTCCACATGCTGGGAGGTTTCTCACAGAAAGCTGTTGTCAGGAATTTTCCAGACCCAGAGATGGAGTGATGGCAAAAGAAACTATATTTGTGGCAAAGCTTGGGTGAGACCAATGCAGAGAGTCTTTAGAAAGTTGATCAACACATACTTCAGAAGCAGATGCGACCACCAATACACCAAGAGTACCACACCACACTTGACGGGGTTTAAAGTAGAAGGGAACCAAGCTTAGGGGAAATATATTTATGCATATATATATATGCACACAAGTCTCAACCTTTAAAAACATGTTACTAATCTCTTATAGAAGGTCTTAATTGCTCCTGGGTGAAATACAACAATCTTCACACACTTTCCTCTAAGAAACCTTTGTGGGACTCATTTTTTAGTGGATTATTCATACAAGCAATACAAAATAAATTATTTCAGTTCTGCTTTGGGGGCAGGGTTGGGGGTTTGGGATGGAAATATGGTGGTGGGAAGGTATAATGGTGGTGGGATTGGTGTTCAAATATTAAATGTAATCAAATATTGTGAACAACTTTATTAAAATAACATTTAAATTTTTTTTTAAAAGAAAGCAGAGGTGAGAGGGAGGAGCATACTTCATCATCGAAACTGGGGCATGGTGTAGGTCTAGGGCCACGGGAAGAAGCTGGGAGCCTCCCAGATAGCCAGGACTCTGAGCCACTGGGTCCTTAGTGGACAGATGGGTGCAGAGTGGACACTGTGTCTGAAGCACTGGCCACAGGCCATATTCCACCATCCCAACTCCCCAACCATACTGCAGTCTCAGTGTTCTCCCACCCTGAGCTCACCCAAACCAGGCGCAGGGATGGCAAGATGTTCTAGATCAGTCTGGGATTTCCCCATTGAGCTCTTCTCTGGACCAGCCCAGACCCAGCCTGACCTGGGGTGGGGTGGGGGAGGGGTGGTGAAGGTTGGTCATCCCTGTCTCTGGAGCTCCCCAGCCCTCATGACCCCAACAGTCAAGCCTAACCCCATGTTCACGTCGCCCCGCATTCCTCGGGGGGCACGGGGTGGGGGAAGTTGCAGCTCAGGTACAACTGGAGGTGCTTCTGTCTGTTGGCTTAAAGGTGGCAGATCCTGGATACTGAGCGATTCTGCTTCTGAAAGGGTATGGGAGGGGAGAGGGGCCTGGGGACCCGAGCCCCGGAATTCAGATGTGCCACCTGAGACCCCGTTTCACTATTTCCTTTCTCTGCTTGTACAGGCTGAAGAATCTTCTTTAGAAAGAGGCCAAGGTGGGGCCTGAATGACAGCACAGTGGGGAGGGTGCTTGCCTGGCATGTGCTTGGGTCTGAGCTCTGGCACCCCGGACAGTCCCCTGCTCCTCCCCCCCCGGAGTGATTTATCTGTATGCAGAGTTGGGGACAACCCCTGAGCATCGCTGGGTGTGACCCCCACCCGTAAAGTTAAAAAAACTAAAAAAATAAGAGGCAATGGTTCTAGTTCTTGCTTTCCAATCAGAAAAGCTGGGTTTCCCATAGGGATGGCACCCAGCAACTCCCCCACAAGAGGCTGGCTCCCCCCCCCCCGGGCGGTCAGCACAATCTGAAAGACGCTCACCATAGTGGGGAGACTGACACGCACAGTGACCCGGGAACTACAGTTAACCTGGTTTCAGTTCTGCAAGATGGAGAACAGACAGCACCATCCAGGACCCCCAACATGTGCCCTGGAAAGGGATAGGGCCCGGGGAAATGGAAAAGGAAACGCCAGGAGGACTCCACATGTCACAGAACAGACCCATCGAACAGAGGTCGGATGCACCGCAGCGACCCTAATGCCCTCGGCTGCCTGGCCCTGGGGCTGCTGGACCAAAATCTTTGGAGCGTCACCAATGGCGGGACAGGCTCAGCTTTACTGGACATGGGGTCTCCAGAATGCGGTGCCTTTCCCACTGGCGCTTCATAGATACGCCTGGTCAATGGGGCCCAGAATCCAAGCATTCAAAGATGCAGGTCCTTGCCAAACCGCGTGTCCAAATACATTTTTTTAAAGCACAAGAACTTGTCATGCACGGGGCAAATGAACACTGCAGAGAGCAGTGGCCCTCACTGCTGTGGGCCAGCAGGCCCAGCACTGTGCTCTCAGCAGGTCCCCGAACTCTTCACAGCAGAAGAGGAGAACCCATTTTAGCATTCGTTGGCCTGTCGTCTTGCAGAAACCCATGGCTCTGTGCCAGTAAGGCGAGCTCTTGGTCCCATCCCCGCCCATCTTAACCCCAAACCCAGCATCAATTCTTTTTTTCCCCCCTTCTGGGTCACACCTGGAGATGCACAGGGGTTACTCCTGGCGGTGCTCAGGAGACCATGTGGGATGCTGGGAATCGAACCTGGGTCGGCCAAGTGCAAGGCAAATGCCCTACCTGCTGTGCTATTGTTCCAGCCCCTCAGCATCAATTCTTGAAACAAAAGAAAGCTCCCCGCTGCATCACAGACACAGGCACCTTCATGTCTGGGTCCCTGAGGTACGAATATCAGCCAGATGGCATGAAGGCGCTAAACAGAGCAGTGCTTTCCGGGCACATGGGAAACAGTCTGCCCCCAACCAGTGTGGCGTGAAGATACTGAAGTCAGGACAGGTGGATGAAATGTGCGTCTGGACACAGGAATCAGTGGGATTTGGGAGCCGGGGTCGCCCCTTGCTCTGGCAACAGTTGCGCAGGTCTGGGCTCACTTTGCCTCTCCCCAGGCACGGGTGTCTGTGTCCTCACAGAGCCTCGACTCACGAATCCGACCATGAGATGCCCAGAGGACAGCAGGTGGCCCAACTTCTCCCTACGTGAGCTGCATCAGTGTCCTGACTAAACCCTGGGAAAGCCTAGGATGTCACCACTGGGCACCCTGGGATGGACGCCGCCAAATCAACCAGCAGCAAAAGATTCCTGGTGTTCATAATACAGTTGCAGCTTCCCCTCATGGGCCATGGAGCCAGGTGGGAGGGGAGTGGGCAGGACAGAGCTGCCCTGGGGGAGGTGAGAGAGCAGGAAGAGCCATTCTAAGGGAGGTGAGCATAGAGGACAAAGCCACCCTAGGAGAGGTGAGGACAGAGGAGAGAGCTGCCCTAGGGGAGGTGAGTGGCAGGAAAGAGCTTCCCTCGGGCTAACAGCAGTCTCAGGGTGTCATGACCCCTCTGACCTCCCTTTGCCCTGAGCTTGCCCATAAAGGCACCTCAGACTCTCAGATAGGCAGGAAGCACAGACTGTGAGAAGTGGCCACTCTGCGGCTCCAACTCGGGGGGGGGGGGGGGGGGCTGACCCTGGCTCAGAGCGGCGGGGGGCGCGGTGCTCCCTCCATTGGCGCCGACAGGGAAGCCCAGCCCTTGGGTTGTGCCCGTAGCCCAGAGGACACAGCTGGGCTGGGGGAGCGGGGGCCATGGCACTGGGCCTTGCGTCGGGGTCTGAAGCCTCCTAATGAGGGTGGGCACACACGCATTCCACTTTGGGCCTGTATTTTTCTTCGACAAAGCCTGCAATTTTCAGCCACTTGAAAATATAATTACAGATGATGTTGGCCTCCAGAGCAAGAACAGAGAGCCCCCGGGTGCAGAGAGCCCTGGCCCGTCCTTGGGGCCTCGGTGCCAGCCTCCCTCAGCAGTCCCCAAACCAGCAGACGCTTGGCTTGGCCCTCAAGGGGTGGGGGTGAGGCCGTGGTGTGCCTGGATCCTGTTCCCGCTTCCCACAAACCTGTCCTGAGACAGCAGAGAGAACACGGAGGAGAGGCCCGAGACCCAGAATTCAAGGAGAACGGTCTTGGCCTGCCACCGCGGCCAACAAGGATGTAAATGCTGCCACCAAGATGCCCCTCTAGCGTCTTACACACCCAGTACCTTACCCATGGCAGCCAGAGTTGGGGTACCCGGAACCCCCAGGAGGGTAGTGAGAAGGCAGCCTCTCCGTCCTGATCCCCAGCAGGGAGGACTGACGCCCCATTTGCCAGCTTGCTGCAAGGCTCGCTATCCCCCTGCCAACCTCTCGGGGCCACGTGAGAAGAAGGCAGTGAAGATGCGGGTGATTCTGGAAAGAGACTGAGGGACTGGCGAGGGCAAAGGCGGGGCTGGCGGCTGGCTGCACCCTGATCCACAGGTGCTCATCCTCTGTGTCCATTTCAGGGTCAGAAAAGGCCTTGGCAGGTGGGGGGGGAGCCCAGGGAATCCCTCCGGTGGAAGTGACGTCAGCAGTGATAGGTCGCCGCCAAGAGGGGCCATGCTGACCACTCTTTCCTCTCGGTGGGCGTCTGGCTTGGCTCCCTGGTACCTTCCCGGATGTGCTGGATGACATGCTTCCCTTCCCACGTCACTCCCTGCCTGGTGCAGGGGCAAACTCAGGAGCAGCAAAGATGCAGGGGGCAGAGAGTGGGGGGTAAGGCTGAGAATCTCAAAATCTGCATCTTCAGCGGCCAATTCAGCCACATGCCCAGACCTCCAACAGGACGCTGGCCTTTGCCTCTAAGGATCTCTCACGAGACTTGCCAGTGAGCCCTCAGGGCTGCGACACGGGGAGCAGACACAAGGCCACAGGCTTGGGGGACAAAGACGGAGATGCAGAGGGCCCACATCCACCACAGATCGGCTGGCCAGGACGAGGGTACCCACTGTGACAGCCAGCGTTGGGGTGCCCGGAACCCCAGGGAGGGGAGGGAGAAGGCGGCCTCTCTATCCCGATCCCCAGGAGGGAGGACTGGAGGGACGAGAGAGTCACGAGCAGAGATGTCAGCGGCAGGGCCCCCAGGAAGTAATTGCAGTGGCATGCCTCCTGGGACAATTCCGAGAAAGCAAACACAGCTGCAGCCCGGCCAAATATAGTTGGCCACCACAATGCCGTCCACAAAGCTCATCATTCTGGAATACGCTCCCCGATGTGCACCCAGAAAATGCAGCACCCCTCCACAGCTGAGGAAGTCAAGATTGTTTTCTGCAGAACAGCACTGAGCTGCAGCCACGGGATTTACCAACCGGGATGGCTGAGGGGCTGGGGCCTGCCAGGAGCCCCTGCTGGTACCACCCGGTTCCTCCTCCAGGTGGGAAGCGGCCTAGGCACAGGAGATGCTAGCGGGCACTGGAGAAGAGCGGGAGGGTGGAAAATGGTGCAGGGTGGACGTGCTCAGTGTGTGCCCAATCCTGTCTCCTGTGGTCAGATGCTGAGACCCCAGCTCCGAATAGCTCCAGGAGCCTGCAGGGGACCCCAGATACGTGGCTCAGAGTCGTGGCGCTGTGACTGGTGTGGCTGGTGTTAGTGGAAGAAGGTATCCTGCATTCTGGACTCTGACTGGGAAGGACACACTAGCACTTCAAGGGCAGCTGAGGACCCGAGGACCCGAAGGACCCAGACCCGTGAAGGCACTCAGGTTCCCACCTGGCTGGGGTGGGGGTCATCAGAGCGAACCTCTCCTTCCCTCTGGAGACACACGTGCAGATGTATAAATGCACATGTGAACAGGTATGGATGCACGCATGTGTGGCTGCATATTGATAGCTGTGGAACCATACACATATGGAGAAAAAGGCAGAGATACATACATAATATAGACAGGTCCAATGGTCACACATATATAGACAGATACAGATATACACTCAACATATAGACAGGTATGGATATATACACATACATAACATATAATACAGATATCTATGTACACATACATACACATATGTAATATAGACATACACAGATATAGAACATGAAATGGTATATACACATACATATTTAATATAGACAAAACATGTGAACATACTATAGACAGAGGACAAACAATATAGCCAACTATATATATTAATAATATGATATAAACACATACATAACATAAACAAATACATGCATACACATAATATAGGATGAAAATGTACAGACATAAGTAATATCTATGCACATATAATGTAAAAGATGCATATACATGTATGGTAGACAGAAATAGATCACACATCCTAATACAGACACATACATGCACACACCTGGTACAGACAGGCAAAGATGTTGGGTTTGGGACCCTGGGGGGGGCCCCTGCTGATGGGAATCATGGGTCTGGAATCACCAGCATCTCCTAAATGTGTCACAGGCTTGTGAGTTCCTGGGCCAACAGCAGGAAGACACATCAGAGAATTTTCCCACACGGGAGTTTCTGCATTTGTGTAACCGTGCCCGTCAGTTATCAGGCATCAGCACATATGTGCATGCACACACATGTGCATGCATGCACACACATGCACACACAAGCAGGCACATGCACACTTCAGACCTATGGACCATGGAGTATTTTGCCCTTTCAACCTCAAGAGCTGCCTCAGTTCAGCCGTGTCTGATGAATGCAGTCCATCGTGGCTGCCATGGGGAGATGGGAGTGGATGACATAATTGATGGAGAAGGATCTCATCAATTTTGATGAATCTGAGTTGAGTTTTGGACTTCCTTCCTTGAGATAAAGCACGAACAGGAAGCCTTTGAGCATAAAACCGGGGGACTTCTTAAGCAACTGTGGACATCAAGGAACCACAAATGCCTGGCGCTGCTTGACAGCCAGAGTGCACATAAGCTGAGACCCCCGGGAACCCGTGGGCCCCTCCCCACATGGTGTCTGTCACAGGAGGAAGCCTACAGCCTGGGTGAGCTAGCTCACATGGCACAGCAGCTGGGCTACTGCGGGCCGACTCCTGTGAGTAGGACAGACCTCTCACCTTTCTCTCCTTTACAACACAGAACTAGGAACTGGCTATAGAGCTCCACAGTGGGAGCCAACGGCCATCCTCAGAGTACAAAGGAGAGACCCCCTCCCCAGTCAGAGAGTGGACAGAGGCATCCCTCACCCCAGGTGTGGCTCCCAAACCACACTCAGATCCAGAGGTGAACATACTGCACACAGCATGTTCCCTGGGCATCCTGGCTCCTGGGGCACCTTCCTAGATGGCCACCCCACCCTATAGACCAGTGGTCAGCCTGGGGCAGGGCAGAGGACTACTCTTCAGATGGCCTCACCTACATCCAGGCCTCAGGGAAGAGGCCATGTGCAAAGTGGAGGGGCCGAGTTCGGAAGAATCACCCCAAACTAGACTTCAGTCTAAGGACACTCTCACTCTAATTTACATACATCTTAAGGCACAAAAAAACCCCCAAAACAATGGAAAGGGCCTAATAATTTGCAGGCAAGTTGGCTATGAGGCATTCATTCCAATGGAGTAATTAAAATTTAACCCAAACCCGAATTTGTACTCATCTGTCATTCTGAGCGCCAGCTGATTACATATTTATTAGCATTCCAGTGGAAGTCATCAGCTGGGTTAGAAGCTCCCCCACCCCCAGAAATGCCCAGCAGATGCCCGCAGGGATCTGCAAGTCAGCACTGAGGCATGTCCTTGAAGCTGGGGTCCACCAGCCTTTCAGCCTGAAACTGGACTCAGACCGAGGGTTTGTCCCCCTTCTGGGCACTCCCCTTCCTTGGGAAGGTCCTTGTGCCACCCTGTCTCCATCAGGAAACTAGATGGCACAGCAAGGAGGGCAGATGCTGAAGGGGAATCGTTATTTCGCAATTACCCGAGTGCCTCGCATTTACTGCGCTAATGAGTTTTGCTTTCCCGCCCAGGTTTCTCCAAGGGGCAGCCAGGGCATCGACTTCAGGGCGAATAAAAAGACATCCAGTGCCTGCAGTCACACATGGTGCCCTCCAATGCTACCCCTCCCAGCCGCGAGTGCAGACTGGCATCTTTTTCTCAGGATTGGGAGAGGTTGGGCCTCGGAAAACACAGCCCGGCAGCTTCCAGGAAGCTCCCCCAAAATGGGCTGCGACCAGGACCCCTGGACAGGCAGGTGTGCCGGGCACGTGCTGTGTGGTCTGGCGATGTTTTAAATCTCAGGACAATTGACAGTAACGCCCAGATCCTTCAGCTGTGACCGCTGGTCTCCTGCAATCACCCATCACTACAAGCCTCAATAATCAGCACCCCCTGAGGTGGGGACGGGCTCTCCGGGGTGGCGGGTGGCAGTGCCCAGAGTGGGTCAGACTATGCTGCCCGACCAGAGAAGGCCTGTTATTTCCCTACCCAGAGGCCAAGTGTTCAACACGGGGCAAGGAGGTGCAATTCTGGGACTGACGCAAAAAAAGGAAAAGGGTCCCTCGGGTCTTTCATCAGAGGCCAGATGCACTGTTACAGCTCTGGGAGGGGGGGCACTGAGTGGCAAACATGCCAAGGAACCTCTTATTACTTGGTTTCTTGCTGCACACCAACTCCACCCCCCCTTATTATTATTTTTTAATCTTGTCCCGCTTTCCCAGCTCCCAGCTTTGAGCGCAGATGCCCAAGTCATTTCAATGCAGCAAATTACAATGAAACGGCGAGGCTGAGAATGAAAATAATACCTCTCGCCCAGATCAAAGATAACACCCGTGTTCCAAAATGCCAATGTGGGCTGGAGTTTAGGTCTCAGGAAGCAGCTGATGGGAACGTGTACCGCCACGCTGAGCAAACCCACCTGAAAACATTATTTTTAAACTTTTCCTTCCAGAGCCAGATGCCCAGCCCTTCTTTTAGCATCTCCTCCTTTCCCTCACGTGGCTGTGCCGGAACCAGGCAATCAATCTGTTATCTCTGCGTGTTATTATGGGTAATGGCATTTTCTGAATCTATGCCGAGAGCCAGCTGGAGAGGGTAGAAGGAAAAGAGAACCTGAGGCGGCGACCTCCGTGCCTGTGGGTACACTGTGACCCCCAAACCATGTGATCATGAAGCACCAAAGAGTCTCTCTCTGAGCAGCCGCCATGGAAGTGGGTCTCAGGGGAGAGTGGAATGGATCCAGTGAGTGGCCTGGAGTGACAGAGTCACTCCGAGTGGACAAGGTGTCTCCAGTCCCTATGACGGTCCTCCTGGGCCCGGGTCTGGCTTTTCCAGAAGTCTGACCTGCTCATCCTCAGTTCTTGCTTCCTCAACACGCGCTGGTGTGTGTGTGTAGAGCCCCTTGTCCCCCAGCACTGCCCATCCAGTGGGGGGATAGCACATCACCTCTCTCAGCATCATCTGTGAAGTGGGTCTTCTGTGAAGGTTAGGGACAGTGGGCATACAATTTGGCAGGACACCTTGCACACACCCAAGTGCCCTTGTCAGTTTAGGGGCGCAGGGGAGAAAAGTCATAACTCTGACTCCTGGACAAGCAGTTACCCTGTCCCATAAATGCTTCACTCTCTAGGGCCAGAGGAGGCCCACCTGGGAGTCTCCAAATAGGGCCTTTCTGAAACCTTTGCTTTAACTTTTCCTTTAACCTGAAACATTTTTCGTGAGGGTCTGTAATTCATAACTTAGGTGGTCTCAGGTCACTCTGAAGCTGCAAAGCAGCTGTCCACAGAATAATTAATTCATTTGAGAACACAGTTTTTCCATGACCCCACATCCGCTTTTCGTGCCCCTCAGGACACCTCCTCTGAGAGGTCATGCTCCAAGAGCCCAGCTCACGCAAGGCCATGCCAAGAGCCACTGTCCTGCTGAACCAGGACACTGATGGGTCCATTCTCCACTATTGGAGACACCACAAAACTCACCAAGTGGATGGCTTCATATCAGGGGACTCAAAGAATGCAGGGTAGGTAAGGGTTTCAGTTGCTGTGCTGGGGTCGCATTCCCAGGCTCTTATACTTGGCATCACACACTGGAACAGACCCTCTCACGGTGGCACTTAGAGACCTTTCCACCCCTGTCATTTCTTGCTTCCAGGACACTCCTTAGGTTTTGCTGACAAGTTCAAAAACACTGACAAGCCTTAAGTGTGTAGATGGGGGTGAGGTGGAGTAACAAAGGATCAATGAGGGAAACTACCCCTTTCAGCAGCCGATTCTGGTTCTCTTAGAATTTATTTTTAATGAGGTTTCTTGATGCCACATGGTATTCCCCAGGGACACGAAGACACCCAGCTGATTGACCGAGGTTCTTGAAGACAGCCCCTCTCGTGATGAGACACGGGAAGTCCCAGGACTTGCAAACACATCCCAGAGCCAGGCCCTGTGCCCAGAACTAACCCTCCAGGCCTGTGTGCCCAGAGACCAGCCGCTCTCTCCCCGCAGTCCTCGAGCAAAGCCCAGGGGGTCTTGTGGGGTGCCTGTAAGAATCATCCATCTCCTCTGCCCTGAAGACACACTACATCCTGAAAACTTATCTGATATATTCTTGTGGGGGAAATGGCCGTGGAAAGGAATGGTTTGCTGTTTCCACAGAAAATGCCTATCAGAGGAGCCCCTCCACCTGAAGGAAGTTCCTTTTAGATGGAGGGCGCTCTCCGATGGTTGCTGGCAGCTGTACTGGCTGGACTACAGGGGACATGCCCTGTCCAGGAAACCCCACGCCTCTCCTCAACTGCAACTCCCTGCTGGCCCTCAGCTACTCTGCTGGGCAGGGCCTAAACCTTCTATAGATGTCCCTAGCATCTACAGAATGACACACAGACCACTCTGGAAAACAACTCTGCATTATGGCAGGTCCCCTCCTGCCCTTCCCCCCCCACACATACCTCCATTTAAGCAACAGTTGAAAACAATCTGATTTCAGTGGAAATCATTTGGAAATAATGTACATCTGGAAGAAGGGAGGTAGAAGCTCTGTGCGGGTTTGGGTGGGGGATTCTGGGGCCGGGAAGAGAACAGGAAAAAGTCTGCAGAGATGAGGGATGGGGGCCAAGGACTGGCCGGGTCATAGTCAGGCACCCAACAAGAGAGACGAATTAGAATCCCATACTTCATCACTGGGCTGACATGAGACCGTGCCTCTCAAAGGCCATTAATACTTCACATTCATGCAGCATTCATGAGCTAGATAGATCACAGCCACCTACGTAATGGGTGCCCATAAATTCAGGATCCCGGTCCAGCCAGCGGCGAGAGGTTCAACCCTCGACACGCAACACACAGAGAAAAACAGAAACAAAAACAGAGAAACAGGCGGAACTTCCAGTCTAGCCAACACCTTGGCCCACAAGTGCAGTCTCCAAGTCTCTGCTCCCTCTGGCCCCATGAAAGAAATCTTAATTTTATTTTTTAAATACAAATACCAAGAGAATGGTGGATCAAGCGTGGATTCTCAGAAGAAAACTGCCCACAGAACATTGAATATTTTAAGTCATCTGCTTAGCGCAGCCTGGAGGATGGGCCTTATCTCAGTGGGCAAGTGGACAGGGCGTCACTCTGCAACCCAATTGTCACTTGGCACACTCATGGCTACCCGCCCCCACTAACTGATTTTTTTTCCTCTTTCCCTTTTAAATTTCAGAACTCCAAATAATATGTTGTTGCCCGGCTTCTCAAGAATCTCTCCACTTAGAAGAATTCACACTGTAGGGCGGAGTGAGTTGCGTGGGGGTGGGGGGTGGGG
>JAOXYA010052919.1:0-12139 GCA_028565675.1 Sorex palustris | reverse complement strand
ACTTTCCTAAGTGGGGACACCACCACACATGTGGATAAATGGAGCAAATCTCCTTTTTTTAATCTAGTAGAGGGCAACTATAAGCACTAGGAGTGACTTCCACTTGCTGGAAAGTTAGTTTATCCTGTCCTCCAAAGAAACTCAATGTTTCTTCCAAAACCGTTTATTATTATTATTATTATTATTATTATTATTATTATTATTATTTTCTTTTGGGGTCACACCTGGTGATGCACAGAAGTTACTCCTGGCTCTTCACTCAGGAATTATTCCTGTCAGTGCTCAGGGAACCATATGGGATGCCGGGGATCGAACCTCGGTTGGCCGTGTACAAGGCCCTACTCGTTGTGCTATTGCTCCAGCCCCAAAACTGGTTTTCAAAGCTATACATTTTCCCTAAGCTGTTACCTGTCCTGAAGCTCTGGAACATTCCTCAAAATCTGAATATAATGTGGCTGGATAGAGTATTCTTGGTGAATTTTCATTTTGTTGATGTTTTGTACTTTATCTTTCCTCTTCTGTCTCACAGGGTCTCATTTGTTAAATCTCATGTGAGTCTTATGAGCTTTGTTTTGTGCATAAGTTCCTCTTTTGATCTTGCTGATTTCAATATTCTTTCTCTAACTTTGGTTTCTGTCTTTCTGAGAAAAATATGCTATAGATTTTTCCTAGTTTCATTTATTTTCACTGGAACCCTTCAGATTCTAATATTTGGCCACTTGTATTCCTCAACTCTGGAGAATTCTTAACTAGCTACCATTTCTTTAACTCTTGATTCTTTATCAAATTTTCCTTCATGATTTTCAGAAACCCTAAATATTTTTATATTGCTCATCTTGATCTCATTTCATTGTTGGTGTGAACTTCTTTTCGGAGCTTTTCACATATTCTGTTGCTTTCTGGAAGTTTCCTCCATCTCATTTGGAATTTATTGACCTTATTATCCTCAACGTCTGTTATTTTGCTGCTCAGAGCTTGTAATGAGTTTTTTTAAATCACCTACTATACTCTCCATTTCCATTATTTCGCTTGTAGTTTTCTCATTTCCGATTTTATATTTTCTTGTGCCATTGTTTCCTTTAGCTCACTAAACATTCTCACTCTGGTGTCACTAAAGTCGTTTTCCAGGGATTTATAGAGCTAGCTGTTGTTGGTTCTGCTTTCTGTGTTATTGATTTTTCTCATTGAACTTATAAGACATCTGTGATTCTTCCCCATTGGCTTTCCAGATCCTGCTATGCTGAGAGTAAATTTATTTTGTTAGACACCCCCCCCCGAGAAAAATATGAAGAATCAGGCTGGAAATATTTCTTTTCCTTCTCTGCCTTATGCACACAGTGACAGAAAGTAAAACTGGGCAGTGTGAAATTTGCTTAACTTATCTGTCACATACCTGTGTATGCCTGTTAATATGGCATGGACCATCAGTGTGATGTAGGCCCATTAATATGGTGGAGGTTGGGTGTGGACCTAGCTGCTAGGACCTAGCCATAAGAAAAAGCATCTGCCTCCCTTTCAGAATAGAGCAAGTGAGATCAGCAAGAGATTAATCTCACCTGGAAGGCTGGAACAGTGAACTAGTTCAGGAAAAATTGAAATTTTTATTGTAAAAATGGTTCCATGGAATTCCTCCTTTTATTGACAAAGACATAGTGTTACTTCTCAGAAATATACGTAGACACACAATTCCTGCTACTTCCCTTTATTTTCTCACACACAGTAATCCACCACACACATAGTTCTGCACCATGTATTCTTCATTGAGTGGAAAGCACACCTTTCCATCTCAGCACATAAAGAACTCCAGTTCATCTTTTAAGGTGCTTCCTATTTTGTCAGTTTTATATTAAGAGCCACTAATGATATTTTCAATATTTTCCACAGAGAGGGGCTGTAATGAATAATCTTCTTTGCATACCATACCTACTTGTGAGCCCATATGTGGTATAAAGTACATGAAGTGAATTTCCATTTCAGCAAGAAGATAGAGGAGGCAAACACAATTAATTAGATGTGCATCCCTGGATAGGACAGTTAATATTTCCTCACCTTATTTTTTTAATTTACAAAATAGCAGGGTTGGCCTTAGTATCTTTCAGGTCCTTTCAACTTTGGCAGTTCTTACAATCCAGAATCTACTATCTAGGAGGACTTTGGCAAGGAAGTCTTCTGTAGGCCTTGTGATATGCCCATAGACACCATGTCCTTGGGTCTAGGCCACCTAGCCAACTGAAAGCCAATGTAATTCTGTTACAGCCAATGGAGCAGAACTTAAAGAGACAAAGGCCAGATATGATGTCATATATCCTCAACTGGCATCTCTCTTCTGTTTTGATCTCTTTAAAGATAGATGGTTTGGTAGGTTCTCTGGAAATCAGAGAGGATATGGAAGCACTTCTTAACTATATAAGCTGCGAAAACAAGCATACCTCAGATTAACAAAGTAAAACAACTGAATCCTGGGGCATCTGAGGACATTAGAGTGATGTGTAGCAAGTTATTTAACAAAGATTCCAGTCAAGTAAGGTATTCTGGGGTTAAAATTAGTTTGTCTGATGATTTTGGACTCACTAAATATTGAAATCTAGATTGATAGGCTGTCCTAGATTATCAGTTATCACTGGTCACACCTGAGATTGTACCATGTTTAATTGCAAAGCTGTCCGAGGATTACTCAGTAGAGCCTCTTGTGTGCATATGAGTAAGTGGAAAGCAGGAAAATGGGGAGAATTCCAGAGTAACTGAGAGTAAAAGCAACTGGGAAAAGACCCAGCGCCCTAAAGGATGGGGGGAGGAGGTGGAACATTTATTAGGGCAAAAAGTCACCAAGACAAGTCAATACTTCCCAGAAGCCAGCATATAGGAGGAGACCAGAAGTGCATCGGAAGTGGAATAGTTAGTAGGGGAGCATGTTGAATCCAGAGATTCAGGCATAGGGTTTGAGGAAGCTCTTTTGCAAACCACAACACCGAATGAGAGAGAGAACAAAAGGGAATGCCCTGCCACAGAGGCAGGGTGGGATGGGGGAAATGGAGGGTGGGAGGAATACTGGGATCCATGGTGGTGGGAAATGGGCACTGGTGGAGGGATGGGTATTAGATCATTATACAATTGAAATCCAAACACAAAAATGTGTAAGTCTGCAACTGTACCTCATGATGTCTCACTATTAAAAATTAAAAAAAAATCTATAAAAAAATAAAAAATAAAACAAAGCACTTAAAATAATTAAAAAAAAAGAAAGGAGATTTATAAAGGGCTCCAATTTAGAAAGTTTGCATGTCCCTAAGATGATTGTTGAGATACAGAACTGGAACAAGGACAAAATCAAGTAAAAGACCCAGATTTCATGCCTGAGGCATCCCAGGAGGACAGAGTAGAAGTATACCTGTGAGGATGGGACCTCAGCAAGAATGATTTGATCCTGAGCAGCAGTTCCTGCGCCATGCTGTCCGTGGTTCATGATTAACTCAAATCGCAGGGAGAAATAAAAGGGCTAATGGCCCAGAGTGGAGAGAAGAGGGCTAAGAGCCCAGAGTAGGCCAAAGGGAGTGGGGGACCAGGTGGCTCTGTTTACCTGAAAAACATTCCCCTCAAATCCCTTCCAGCCACGGACCCGCCACCACTACTGCCTTCACCCACACTCTATGTCCTTCTCTGACTTTGTTAATTCTTAACTGGCATCACTTTCTCTACCATTTCCTCCCCTACCCACTTCTTCACTGATATCCAGATTTGACCTCTTTTTCCTAACATACCTACTGACTTCTTGGGACTTCCCAAGTGACAATGCAGGGTCTTCACGACTGATCTCTGTCTCTCTGCAGCCTTTCCTCTCATGTACCTTTTAGCTCTGGGCCTACTAAACATTATGGCATTTATAGCCTCTGGTTTTTTTGTGTTCACATTATTTCCTTTGTTGGGAACTTTCCTCTCTAGTTTATTCACCTGGATCACTCTTATTCTCAAAACACAGCGTTGGCTTTGCCTTTTTCAGAGAATTTCTTTTCTTTATTTTTATTTTTAAAGAGTGGTCTGGTTCCCTAAATCCTCATTCTCAAGGGTTTTCAACTTTTTGTATACAAATGGAAAAATCTGAACAAAAGCTGAAAATAGGTTTCTACTCAAGACCTATTAAATAAGTAGGTTTAATATTCGTATCATACTTAGCTGAAATCACACCATCTATATCTTGTGCCCATTGAGTCAGGAAAAATTTTGCATATATTTTATTTTTATCTATTTATATCTAGTTCGATTCTTCCACCCCTCTCAGAGAGCCCAGCAAGCTACCAATAGTATCTCGCCTGCACGGCAAAGCCTGGCAAGCTCCCCGTGGCACATTCAGTATGCCAAACACAATAACAATCTCACAATGGATACGTTACTGGGCCCGCTCAAGAAAATCAATGAACAACAGGAGCACAGGATAGGACAGGACAGAATATCTATATATCTACCTATTGGGCTGGAGTGATAGCACAATGGGTACGGCATTTGCCTTGCACACGGCCAACAGGGGTTTGATTCCTCCGTCTCTCTAGGAGAGCCTGGCAAGCTACTGAGAATATCCCACCTGCATGGCAGAGCCTGGCAATCTCCCCGTGGCATATTCGTTATTACAAAACAGTAACAAGTCTCACAATGGAGACATTACTGGTGCCCACTCAAGTAAATTGATGAACATCGAGAGGACAGTGCTACAGTGCTACCTACCTATTATCTGTCTCTCCACCTACTTAACAAGCTTTCCACATCTAAATATTACTATGTACATTAATATTTCTTGTAATTTTCTATACAAGTTTGAACTTTTTAAAAATAAAAGGAATTAATAAAAACAATTAGTTCAAATTCAGATTGATGGAATCTGTCTTTATATAAAGTTTCTTTGAATAAAGTCTTGAGTTGGTAAGAACTCTAGAACTTATTATTTGCCATTTTTTCAGTCTTTTTGTTATGACTCCAGTTTCCTTGGGTGCATCATACCCCTGAAAGCAAGCATCTTTATTCTTCAGAATTTTGTTTCACTCTTCTGCCCAACTCTGCCCTGGCATGTAGTGGGTATTTAATATGCACTTTATTAGTTTTAACAGAAGAAATTTATATCCAAAGCAGGTGGTTATAATAATTATGATTGTTAACTCAATTTGATTTTCGTCATTTATACCAGAGGCACAGTGAATCATATAAGATAATAATTGTAGCACTACTGACATTTTGAGCAGCAAGTCCTTTGGGACTTCCCTGTGCTTCCAAGATGTTTAGCAGTATCCTTGACTTTTACCCATTAGTAGTACTCCCAAATTGCAAAAATGAAAAATGCTATAAGAACTGAGAGCTCAAAGTAGATGAAGGTAAAGGGATATACATGATAACCTTTCAGTATCTGTACTGCAAACCATAATGCCCCAGAGGAAAGAGAGAGAGAGAGAGAGAGAGAGAGAGAGAGAGAGAGAGAGAGAGAGAGAGAGAGAGAATCAAAGTGCCTGCCATAGAGGCAGGCAGGGGATTAGTGGGAAACTGGGGACATTGGTGGTGGGAAATATACACTGGTGAAATTGACAGGTGTTGGAACATTGTATGACTGAAACCCAATTATGAACAACTGCGTATCTCATGGTGATTAAAAATGCTTCCAGATATTGCCAAATATTGACTGGGGGTGTAAAATCACCCTCAGTGTAGAGGATACGATCTTTCAGACAGCCTGCCTTTAGGAAAGTGTAATGAAGGATAAAGCCACATCAGACAATGAAGAGAAGATATGTGAGGGGCTGGAACAAATATCAGGATGTTGTGAAGCACAGCAAGTGGACACAGTTCACTCCATTTGTGGGCAGTGAGGCAGAAAAAGTGTGAAGGAATGGTGTCTGGATTTTGGCAGCCTTGACATGGAAAACAATGCAATTTTCTTAAGTTTTTGCCACCTCATGTATGAACAGTCCATGGTTGTTTATCTCATCTGCAGTTTGTCATAACCCTGGAAAACAGATAGCACAAGTATGACAAACTCTGTTTTATGGATTAAACAACTGAGTAAGGGTTTTGGGGATGTGGTCATACACCAGAAAGTTTTCCTTGGTTGAGGCTGTGATTTCAGTCTCAAAGCACCAGTCCACACTGCAGCTGAGTTCCCTTGCATTGCTGTTGTGATGTGATGCCACAGGTGTATGATCTCATACATTACAGCAACAACAAAAGGAGGGGAAGCTACACACTCTAGGCCCATTTGGATACTGAAGATTCAGTAAAGTGTTTCCAGTACAGACCCTGGAGTGAGCATGCCTAGATTTGATCCTAAACCCACTATGTAACAATGAGCTCATGACTTGCTCCTAAACATCTTTGCATCTAAGTATCAGCATGTAAAA
The DNA here is from genome assembly GCA_028565675.1 of Sorex palustris. NCBI lineage: Eukaryota > Metazoa > Chordata > Mammalia > Eulipotyphla > Soricidae > Sorex > Sorex palustris. The sequence continues at coordinate 5,765 of JAOXYA010052919.1, read as the reverse complement.
TATCTAATATTCTCATGTAAAACAGAAGTAATCTGGTAAACAGACCTCATCTGGTAGGGATTTTGTGAGACATTCACATAGGTCAAATGCTTACAGAAATATTTGAACTATTAAAGAAAACACAAAATATGATGCTATTACTGGTTTTGTTTCCAAGGCTTTGCAGCCACTTGAAGATCAAGGTGAAATAGTTATCTGAATTTGCAGTGTTTACTAATAAAAGTATTTTAGCCTTCTGGAAGTCTTGATATTTGAGTAAGAAGGAATCCATTATAGTTCAACAGCACTTCTTGGTAAATCCTTATGGGTAAATAAAAGCAGATTTCAAAGTCTCCACCCTCTCTCTAAAAGTTGCTGTAGAAATATTACGTGAAATAGGCTGCATTAAAAATAAAAAAATTAACTGATAATACATATTTTGGGGTCAAGTATTCTAAATTTAAACATTTTAATAAAAAATACAATGGTTATATATTTATACTTTTTTATACAAAGTTTTGGAAGTCTAAGATGTTTACATACCACATTTCTACGACTAGCCACAACAACAGCAGACACTGCACTTCAAGTCGTGTCTAAGCTTAACACTTGAAAAGTTCCAGGCTGCCACCCAGATGCAGCTGGAATGCTGTCTCTGCCATCAGGCATCCTTGCCATCTCTTTATGGCAAACTAAGCGCCCCTGGAGAGAAACCCAGACTCAGGGAGATGGCCTCACATCACCTCTCAATGCTTCTTGAGCAAGTCTGCCTCGTCCCTCCTCTGTAGTTCTCCTCCCCCATTCTTCTCAACTAGGAAATGGAAGAGAGACTGAGAACAATTAATGACCTGTCTGTGGACAGGCAGCAATTTGTCACCACTGATGAGACACAAGCTGTCAGGCCCCGGGTGGCCTCTTTCAGACTCTGTGGTGCAAGCATTGCACATTCCCAGCCATGCTCAGGATTTTCACCTGAGCTAAACAGAGCTGTATTGATTTGATCTTGCTGGAAGCTCTTTGAGGATGCCACTTTGCATATGAGGCAAAAGACCTGGAACATCCACGTCTGGCCGAAGTTTGCACAGATAGAAGAGACAAAAAGGAGCACGCCCAGGCAGAGCTGAATCCCTCACCACAGAGAAACTTTCAGACCTGGGTGGACCCAGCAGCATTTTCTTCTCAGCAGGGAATGTAGGCTCCTGCTCTATTTCGAGCCCTCGGAAGTCTGCCTGCCAGGATAATTTATTGACAGATTCATCAGTCTGCTGCCCCGTTTGATGTGCAAGCTTCGTGAAACCCATAATTCATGTTGCTTCATGTGACACCTTTGATCTCCCCCTTGCAACATGTTGGACTTGTTGTCTAGAACTGACTTTTGTCTGTGCCTTCTCTGGAAATGACTGAACCTTGTCCTCAAGCCAGATATGTGATTGTTTGCAACTCAAACTCAGGACAGGAGAAATACTGTCATGCACACCATCAAGTCTCATTTTCTTATCTTCTGAAAGAGGAGACAATCCTAGATGGGATATAAGAACACCAAGCTACCCACCTTTTCACTCTTAGCAAGCTAGAGGATAGGTTAGAGGCTGATGAGTCAAGATTTCTGTCTGCAAGAAAATGTGCTCGACACTAGCCTTCATGGTTGAACCAGCCTTCATGAGAACCTGGCAATTATGGCCACCTATGGATTTTTCAAAATCTATCCTGCAGGTAGCAGTTACCCATCTCCACATGTTGAGGTTTACCCAGGTCTGCTGCAAACTTCCAAAAGAAAGGGGTGTGAGGGCCCACTCACAGGATGGGACTCGAGCATTCGGTGGCCTAGGGCTGCCTCCCCAGGCCGGTCCAGTGGCAGCAGTGACAGGTGAATAGCAAAGGACTAGGGATGGATAAAGAATCAGGAACTGGGCCCCAGGCTGGTCCATAGTCACTTCTCTGTCCTCCCTGGCATAGTCCATTCTCTCCCCCTCATGATGCAGTTGTAGTCATAGTTTTGGTCGTAGTCCCTGACATCAGAGTTCCATCATCCTGGTCCTCTCCTTCATTATCTCTTCTTTCTCACTGGACATCATTTCATAGTCCTCTAATTCTAGTCATCGAAGTCATCTGGTTCTCCTTCTATTTCTTGCAGACCACAAAGTCCCAAAGTCTCAGTTCTCCTCTAGTCTTCAATGCCCAGTCGTCAACCTTCTCGCCCTCAACATCTAGTCATCAGCATCTAGTTTTTAGCATCTACTCCCTAATGTCTTCAACATCTCGTCCTCAGCATTCAGTCCTCAGCACCTAGTCTTCAGCATCTAGTCCCAACTTTCTCGTCCCCAACATTTATTTTTCAGCATCTTCAAAATCTCTTTTTCAGCGTCTCGTCCCCAAATGTCTAGTCCTCATCTCTTTCCCTCTTACCCCTTACAGCAGAGTTTTATAGAAATCATAAAGGGTGGAGATGCAAAGCTGGGGTTGAACATTGTCATAACAATAAAGAGAGGCAAAACCACTCCTTCAGGAGATTAACTCAAGGACAAAATCTCATTTGAGGAGATTACTCCAGATTACTAGGAGATCCACTTAAGGGCAGGATTCCATCCAGCGTGTATTGCTTTCTCCTTTCCTCAGCTAATAATCCATTTAAAAATTGTTGTAAATTTACTTCTTATAATATTTGTAGCAATGTCATTTGTATGAACACAGTAAGAGATATATTAAGCTTAAAAGTTGGCTCTTCCTGGGGACATCTTGCTATACATTCCAGACCATAGTCCTCAGGTCAGGTTAGTCTTTCCTAACCCCAGGAGGGTCCTTATTAACTTACTTCTTTTTGGGTCATGACAAAGTTTGTATATGTATATGATCAGGCTCTTAACTTATAGTTAAGTATTATGGCACTTGGGCTGGTCCTTTTTGATGCCAGGGTAGCTCACAGCTTGCCCTGGGAACATCCAGTCCCTGATAGGGACCCTGCTCTTAGAGTACTAGGAACTAAGGGCAACTGAGGCTTAAGTCAAGTAAATATGGATGCTCAGGAGTAAATATTATTTTGGAATCAATTAACTGCCATGTTACAAAGCATAGCATGAACTGTCTTCCTGTGTCTATACAAAAAGGACATTGCTAAACAAATCATGCAAATGACATAAAGAAAAGAGAAAAGCAACATAGGATTTTTAGTGCTTGATGAAATTAGGTGTGCCTCAGTTGCACTCTTGTGGGAGTGGCTCAATAAGCCTTAAGCTCCCTGCAGAAGGAGCAAGGACAACCCAATGTTATCCAACAGTCTGCCTGACTCCAGGCTCCAGTTCCCTCTTGGTTGATGATAGGCATGGTATGAGTAGTCATTTTATATTCTTTTTTTTACTCATCCAGCGCCTCATTTTTACTTCTGAGCATTTTTCAGAAAGGAATTTTTCAGACTTTATTGAATGGTGGAGAGTGCCAAAAGCTGCAATCTTGGAAGCACTAAGGGTTTTCAGGAGGTCTTGTCTTGTAAGGAACTACTTCTACAAAAGCAGGTGGAGCTTCAGGTGGTGGACAGGAAGGCAAACAGGTCTCTGGAGCTTTCATACTCAGAAAGCCTGCTTCAGTCAGGAAAAAGGTCTTGGGACAAGAAGTCTTGAGCCTCAGTGAGAGAGGCAGAGACCTGGGATGTCAATGTAACAGGGTGCAACGAAGGTAAACTCAAGCCCACAAACAGTCTCTCTGATTTTTACATCCTTTGATTTTTAGATAAGATTGTTGCCGAGAACTTCAGGGTAATGTAACTAGTTCTTTATTTCCCTTGGGCTTTCTGTCTCTGCACAGATTTTCTTTCTTTCTCTATCATGCTTTCATACATATATCAACACACCAACACATACATGTACATAATATCCCGAGTCCTAGCCATGAAGGTCTCAAAAAGAACATGAGGAAAATTATTCAGCCTTAAGAAGGAAGGATACTTCATACCAACATGGTTTGAGGGTGTTGTGTAAGTAAAATAAACCAAAGAAAGACAAATACCACATGGTTTAAGTGGAATCTAAACTTAAATAGTTAAATTCATAGAAACAGATTATAAATGTGGTTTTCAGGGACTGAGTATGGGTAATTTAGGGAGCTGTTGTAAAGGACACAAAATCTTGATTATAAGATGAATCCTGAGAAATAATGTCTAACATTGTAAGCATCACTGCTAGCAATATTGTAAAATTAAAACTGGCAAAGAAAGTAGAGTTTAAATGTTCTTAACAAAGATAAACGATAAATATATGAGGTGATGAATGTGTTTATTAACTAAATAGTGGGATGTTTCCCAGTGTACATAAATATAAAATTACCACAATATGTATTTTAAATATCTTCCAACTTTATCTCTCAATTATGCGTCAGTAAAGCTGAGGGCATGAGGGCAAACCTCTTAGAGGATTGAATGTCATGGTTCCAAACTTGATTAAACAAAGCCATCTGGAAATGCTTTCTCTTGGGCAGTTATTCTTTAACTCCCTCAGAATCAGGGCTTAGTGGTGCTAAATGCAGAATGACAGAATGCAGTGCTGAGGGGCGAAAGCCTCAGTGGAAAAGTCAACCTTTATTCCAAGAGTTAGGAGACCACATGATTTGCAGAACCTTCTGGAGTTCTAAATTGATAGAGGTGCCTTTCCATCTCTTCTCAGGACACCTAGCCCATCAGGCTGTATCTGGGAGATCCCTCCCACACATGGTCCAGATGTTCAATTCTATAAAGGATTTTAGTGCTATCAGTCTCTTCCCACAGAGACAAACTGTGGAGACAAACACAGAGACAAAGCAAGAGACACAGACACCCTGCAGAAGAGACACCCACACATCATTCTGGAAGGTTGTGAAGTTCTGGGCTGAAGATGGAGGCAGTCCCAAGGCACTGAGGAAGCAGGCTGAGGTTCATCTCCAAAGCAATGTGTGCAGGGAGGCATGAGTTGTCTTCCTGGAGATCTGAACCCAGAACTGAGGATGGCAGGGTGAGTAGGAGTTAGCCTGGCCATCCCAAGAAGAGCGGGTGGCCAAGAGTGTTGATATTCTCAGCAAGGTGTCAGCAGGTTCAGTTCCTGTTGGGGGTCTGAGAGTATCCATGCCTGTCAAACATGGGTTTGGGTTTGCAGGCCATCCATAGGGCTCCTTGGCCTCTATCTCTGTCACCTTCTTGCAGCTGCATCACTTGGTGCTCCTTGACCTGCACCATCTGGTGATCCTTCACTTGCCGCTGCATTATTCCAACCTGCCTGTATCTTCTCATGGCCTCCTCCTGTGTGTCCTGAACCCCTCTATGTTTATCTGCCCACAAAATTTCTTCTAGTTAGTCCCTGTAAGACCACAGGACACAGAACCACAGGGTTCTTGCTAAATGCAGGATATTTTTATCTGGAGACCCTTGACTGGATTGCATTCACAAAGACTGTATAGTCAAACATGGTAAATTCATAGCTATCAGGGTTAGGATTTGGACATATCATTTTGGGACCACTATTCAACTCACCACAGGACTCATTCGATAGAAATTCTGGGGGGTGGGGGAAGGATGTATTTTAAATTTTATTATATTTTTTAATTGAATCACCATAAGATACAGAATTGCAAAGCTATTCATGGTTGGGTTTCAATCATACAGTGTTCCAGTAGCCATTCTCCCATCAGAGTATATTTTCCACCACCAGTGCCCCCAGTTTACCCTCATGTCATATAGCATGTCTATATGACAGACATTTTTCTTCTCTCTCTCTCTCTCTCTCTCTCTCTCTCTCTCTCCCCCTCCCCCTTCCTTCCTTCCTTCC
>JAOXYA010052862.1:0-12140 GCA_028565675.1 Sorex palustris | reverse complement strand
TGTTTTAATGTTCCCTGCCAAAATAGAACAATCTTCACACTGTTTCCTATATGAATACATTTTTGTAAGCATTTTCAGTGGTTCTTCATAACAGACAATACAAAATATATTATTTTGGTTATGCTTTGGGACAGGGCTTGGGGCCTGGGATGGAAACATCCCAAATTTGGTGGTGGGAAGATGTCATGGTGGTGGGATTGGTGCTTGAATATTAAATGTAATCAAATATTGTAAACTACCTTATAAAATAACAAAATTTTAAAAATTAAAAAAATAAAGGCCATATGCAGTGCTGGGGATCGAACCGGGGTTGACGGCGTGCAAGGCAAGTGCTCTGCCCTCTGTTCTGTCACTCCAACCTGGATCTTTAACCCTTAGGAAACCATGGCCTCTAGTTCCAACACACAGGAAGAATCTCTGCTTGTTTTTATGCCATAAATACCGACGGTGTGACTGGCTCTGTGTGGTGCTTACCATTTACGGATCACACACTCCTCCTGCCCCCTGCCCCTGGGGACTATCGGGAGAGCCCTTTCGTATTTGGTGCGGCGGGGGGGTCTCCTGCCACTGAGTATAATTTTCCAGGGTGAGATGTTTCTGAGTCTCGCTTGCCATGACGGGCCGTGCTGGCATTCCCATCGTGGAAATGCCCAGCTATGATGCAGAGTGATCAGAGCTGAAGCCGGAACCTGGGGTTTCCCCCACAACCCTCCTCCAGCAACCCCTAGAGACCTGTGTAATGAAACCAGAGAGAGAGAGAGAGAGAGAGAGAGAGAGAGAGAGAGAGAGATAGTGGGTCTTGCTGGCCAGAAGCCAGGTCCCTCTTCTCGCCTCCCCCCAACGCGGCCAAGGCCAAGGCAGCAACAGCTGTGGAGTGAAGCTGACGCCGGACGCCACATTTGCCGGCCAGACTTCTGTCTTGGGTAGCAGCGTGGGTGGCCATCCGGGCCGCACTTAGCTTGTGCTCAATAGCGGCTGTCAGGCATTAGACAACTTTCTCTAGGGCCAAGGAATGGACGGGTGTCCTGGGCATCTCAGGAAAACAATGAGGAGCATGACGGAAGCTCTGTTCCTCGGGGGACCCAGGGCCTGGTCATTGAGTCACCACGGAAGTGATGAGACCAGGGATGTGACAGGAGGGCTTTGGGCTGGCTGCCGGCTTGTCTCTCTGGTCTGGAGCCACAGGGAGGAATTCTTTCTTCACTCTTTTTGTTTGTTTGTTTTGGGGCCACACACACAGCAATGCTCACAGGGTTATTGTGGATTTTCCTTTTAGGAATCACTCCTGGTGGGCTCGGGTACCCTCTGGGATGCCGGGGACCGAACTAAGGTCAGCTACATGCAAGACCCGGAGTACTGTCACTTCAGCCCCATAGAATTCTGCTACTCTGTACAGTGCCACTGAGATTAGTCATTTGGTGTACTTTTTTTTTGGTTGGCTTTTCAGGTCACACACAGAGATGCACAGGGGTTCCTCCTGGCTCTGCACTCAGGAATCACTTCTGGTGGTGCTCAGGGGACCATATGGGATGCTGGAAATTGAACCAGTGTTGGCCGCGTGCAAGGCTAATGCCCTACCCACTGTGCTATAGCTCCAGCCCCTGAAGTTAGTCGTTTGGAAAATGCCCCTAACACACACACACACACACACACAGACACACACACACACACACGTGTGTGTGTGTGTGTTGAGTGAGTTAACAGGTCTCCAAAAGTGGGTTTGTGCCCATGTTGGCAGAAGTTGGTCAACCGGACCTTGGTTTCCATGGTCTTAAGTCATGGGCCTCTTTCCTAGTCTTATGGATCCAGTACTGTGGGACTCAGGAGGCCAAAGGGGGTGCGAGCAGGGGTCTGAATTTAGTGGCCCAGTGGGGGGCTGGAGAGGTGGAAATTTGCAGGGGACTGTAAGGCTTCTCCTGGGTCTGTGTCTCGGCTCCTCCTCTGGACACCCAGTTGGATGACCTTGGGTGAGTGACCTCACCTCTGCAATGGAGTTAGCTAAGCACGTCCAAATAAAGAACACGGCAGCAGATCCCGGGAGGGGGAGGTGCTTATGACGGGTTGAAACGGTTGATTCCTGAGTGAGTGGGGTGAAAGGGCTGAGGTCCACTCTCTGGGAAGTGGGGGAGGCTCAGGGTGCTTCTTAGAGATGCGGGAGTGCCCTTGAGGGAAGGTGGGTGGGGGGGGGCTTAGCTTTCTGGGCTGAGTGAGGGGTGAGAGCAGAGAGGATCTCTTGGGGGAGGGTCTGAGGTGGTCAGGAATCAGCCTTGTCCCAGCTCTGTCTGTCTGTCTGTCTCTCCCCCTCCCACTCAGACACACACCACCCTCAGGTCTTCCCTGAATAGCTGGTCTCTCTCTCTCTCTCTCTCTCTCTCTCTCTCTCTCTCTCTCTCTCTCTCTCGGCTTTTTGTGTCACACCCGGCGATGCACAGGGGTTACTCCTGGCTCTGCACTCAGGAATTACTCCTGGCGGTGCTCGGGGGACCAAATGGGATGCTGGGAATCGAACCCGGGCCAGTAGCATGCAAGGTGAATGCCCTCCCTGCTGTGCTATTGCTCCCGCCCCCTGAATAGCTGGTCTCTGGGAATGCACCCAGCCCCTCCACTCCTTCTTCCCAATCGCCTCCTGGCTCCATCCTCACCTCCCCTTACACGTCTCCCTGACCCCCACCCCCTTTTCTCTTCACCCAGAAGAGAAGAGGGTCGGAAATCGATTCCTCTCCCTCCCTCCACCCTGGCAGAGGGCATCTGGGTGAAACAAATGATGCCTCTTGTCTTCTCTCCCACCTCCTGGGAGGCGTGTACCCCATGACTAGGGAGGGGATCATGGCCACCCCAGAGCTGGACAGTGACCTCAGGGCCCCTCACTGGACTTCCACTCTGGCCGGGGAGCTCCTCACAGTTGTGTTTGGAGGGATTGTTCTCCCTCTCAGGGTCTCTCTCCAAGACCCCCAACCTCTGGCTGTGGTAGGGGGCGGGGGGTGGGGTGTCTGTCTAAATGTGAACCGTTCACGCAGAGCTCAATCTCCAGGCCTCTGACTCTGCACAAAGCTGCTGAGAAGAAAGTTGTTCCTCACGGGGAAAACACTGTCAGTGCTCAAGAGCAGGGTCAGTGGGAACCAGGGAGGGCGGCTCCTGTCCCAACTCTGCCCCCTCAGCCCAGTGTACAGGCCTCAGCCTCAGTGTCCAGCCCTGTCAAATGGGACTAAAAACTTCAGTCACTCCCTGTCCCTCATGGGGGCTGCTGTGGAGAAGGGCTTGTTCTGTCAAATGGAAAGCACTAGGACACGGTCCTGAGGAAAACTGGATAGCGTGAACTCGTAATATATTCACTCTCCATGGAAACCCTTTAGAGCAAGGCCCAGAAAAGTGCCCGTGAAGGCCCAGAAAAATCTCTGGCTCTTCAAACCCTCCTTCCCCCGCTCCCTCTCCTGGGCACAGAAGCTGCCTCTCAGTTTGTGGTGACACAGAAGGTCACAGGAGAGGCGAGTGACCGGCCTCTGTAGGCCAGTGATTCAACCGCTGGCTGTGGGGAATTACGAGCCCCGAATGCCTCAGTTCCTCACCCATAGGAAGGGGCCATGTCAGAGGAGACGCTTTTTTTTCTCTTTTTGGGTCACACCTGGCAATGCACAGGGGTTACTCCTAACTGCACTCAGGAATTACTCCTGGAGGGCTCAGGGGACCATATGGAATGACAGGGATCAAATCCGGGTTGGCCAGGTACAAGGCAAACACCCTACCAGCTGTGCTATCAGCTTCAGCTCCCAGGAGTTACTCCTGGCTCTGCACTCAGGAATTACTCCTGGCAGTGCTCAAGGGACTATATAGGATGCTGGGAATTGAACCCAGGTTGACCACGTGCAAGGCAAACGCCCTACCCACCGTACTATCACTCCAGCTCCCAGAGGAGACTTTGACTATTCCTCCTGCCCTTGACACCTTCACTTCCCACCTGGTCATCACAGGTTTTCTAAAGGATCTCTGTGTCCACGCCAGTCCCCCTGCAAACCGGTCCCCAGGCAGAAAAATCCCTGTCCACACCAGACACTCCTTTGCCGAGACCTTCCAATGACTTCAGCGACCGCCACCGCCTACAAGCACTTCCGGTTAGTTTGGCTTTGACTTCCGGTCACTCGCTGTTCCTGCCCCATTCACCTCGCTCTCCTCCCCCCTGCCCCCTCCTGCTGCCTCCCCGGAATGCTCGGCTCACTGCCAGGCCCTTCCTACTCCCTGCTTGCTGGTCCCTGACCTGGAATGCACTTCCTCCAGCTTGTCCATTCATTCCTTAGGGGTGGGGGCGGGGCCCTGACCAACTGTCCCTTCTCCTGGCAGCGTTGCCACGGCCTCCCTCTCTTACATAACATTTCCCTCTCAGTCCCTCGCTGTCCCCTGACCCTGCTTTATTTTCCTGGTAGCAATGCTTCCCACCCGCAAAGACTTTATGACTTTGATTTTACTGGTCATTTCCTCCCACTCATTAAGTAGCGGGTGCCCAAGGTGGGAGGGTCTACCTTTTTTTTGAGAGGGGGTAAGAGGGGGTTGGACCCCATCCAGCAATGCTCAAGGGTTACTCCTGACTCTGCACTCCTAGCACTGCTCAGGAGACCATAGGGGATACCAGGGCATCTAACCCGAGGTGCCATGGGCAAAGCTAATATCCTCCCACTGTGCTATCACTGTAACTCCAGGTCTGGCTTTTTGATCTCAGGCTGAGTTTCTGGTACCAGGTACCATGCCTGGCTGGGTGGAGATGGTCTCTATTTTTGTTGTGGCTTGAATGAACGTCACGGCGCTGGCAACCGGGACTAACATCACTTGGGGAAAAAATGCGCCTATTTCATAGTGCGTGGTGAATCAACATTTTCAAGGCCCTCGTTATCCTACCCGAGAAAACCTTTAAGAAGCTAGCCCCCTTGGGAGGGGCGGCAGGTTGATTTCAATTCACCTGGGACTCCTGTACAATGGAGCTCTGAGTTGGAAGGGCAAAGGAGGCTCAGCCAGGGGCCCCATAGACAAACTTCATTTTCTAAGCAATTTTGCCTCTGGCCAGCTCTGTTTATGTCTGTGTGTACGAGGAGGACTGGCTCTCCAGGCGATTGAATTGCATTATCCTTTTCCTTCTAATCATACGAACAGAATTCAGATGTGGTATCTTAGGATGCCTTGTCTATTGAATGACTCCGGGCCGGCCGGCCACACACACCTGGCCCCTGTTTGCGAGAACCTCTACATTTTCCCCCAAAGTGTCCAGATCACCATGGAAAATCACCTAGCTGTTGGCAGCGCGTGTCTCCAAAAATTCTTTTTTTTTTTTAAATCTCCTGGACTTCAGCCTGGCAAGTTATCAAAATGGGGGTGGGGTGGGGGAGGAGAGGAAGGGAGGAAGGGTAGTGGGGATTGAGTCCCAGGGAGACTTCAAAGGCAAGATTCATCGAACAAAAGCCAATCTGGACTGTTTCCTGGAGGGGGAGAAAGGAAGGACTTTCCCCGCCTGCTGGGGCTTGCTGGGAATACTCTGCCTGCTGCGAGAGAGAAGAGGGTAAATTGGATTTCTTCCCAAAAGTCGGAAGAGAAGAGGAATCCAACTTGGGCGTGAGGAATCTTGTGGTTGTGTGAAGAATCTTTAAGACCAAGGATGACAGGCAGAGGGAGGCTGAGTGGAGGGTGGAGAATGGGAAGTGCACACACACACACACACACACACACACACCTCTCTCTCTCTCTCTCTCTCTCTCTCTCTCCCTCCCTCTCTTTTTTCCTCCCCAGTTGTCTTAAAAATGAAGCACCTGCAAACTAGCTGTAGGCTCTAAGTTTCAATACTCTGAAACTTAAGTTGCATCAGAATTAAATTCCGCTGGGTTGGTCTTGGAGGACACATTAGTTACTAAGCCCCTAATTCAGGACTCATTCAATAGACAAGTCATGATTGTTGCTCTGAATGGACTCTCCCAAGACTCTACACACCCAGCAGTGCTCAGGGTGGACTCCTGGCTCTGTGCTCAGGGATCGCTCCTGGGCTCAGGGGATCCTAGAGCGTGCCAAGGATAGAACCCAGGTTGGCTGTGTGCAAGGCAAGTGCCCTGCCTGCTGTACTATCTCTCTAGCCATCCACTAAGTCTCTTCTCCCCAACCTTCCCCCCCATCTCCCAGCCAGGGACATTCCTATCGCCAGCAATCTGTCACCAAGAGTGGCAGCCAGGATCCTTTGTGTCCCAGTGAAAGAGTCAGCCCTTCCCAGGGGAATCTCCCCTGCAGGGACCCGCCATGGCTCCTCCCAGAAGCTGAGTCTCTGAGTCAGGGAAAAGAATGTTTTTCCTGCTACGAATTTTACTACCCTTGTTTCTGTGGCACTGGTAAAAATCTTTTTTTTTTAAGAGAGGGGGGACCTGTGCCAGGTGACCACATTTCCAGTGTGTGGTCTCAATACAGGGAATTTTCCCTTAACCAGCATCCTCCCCGGATTCCTCCTTTTTTTTTTTTTTGTCCTTAGCGATGGGAAAGACAGCACCGACAGCACCGCCAGCCTCATCATCCCCAAACATCTCCCGCAGAGGCATGTCTGGCAAGGGCTTGTGGAATGAGAGATAATGAGAAGTCGTAGCCGGCAGCTAAGCCCGCACCGCTGCCGAGCGATTGGGTTAGCGGTGGTAGTAAATCCAACTCAGGGATTAGTTTAAGCATGAGTTTGGGGACAGATATGATTGCTTTGGAACGGTCCTGGGCTTTGATGGGGGAGGGGGGAGTAGAGAGGTGAGGAAGAGAACAACAGCAACCAATAACAACCACAATAACAGCAACAACAACAAAAAGTCCCCAGGGGGTACTCTTCGCTCTCTTGGGGCTCATATTCTACCCACCCACACCCATTTATCCAGCAATGACCCGAAATGACACCAAATCGTCAAAGAATCACAAAAGGAATCAGGATCAAGAAATATGCCAAGTCAGATGGGTTGGACGGGTGTCTTGTTGATCATAAGCCAGAGGCAGAAGGATAAATACAGGATAACCTCGGTCCTTTGGGATTGGTAGAGAAACAGATCAAGGGTATGAACAAGGTCAATAGATAATAAGCTTCAGAGATGGGAAAACAGACCCTGGAGTGCTGGGTTAGAGAAGAGGGAAGAGTGAATGGGCTGCCAGGAAGTAACCTGGGATCATAACTGGGAGGTCTTGAGCACATGGACGGATTCGGGGGTGGGGGTGGGGGTAACAATAGGCACCCAAGCTGTAAATGTCAATCAACAAATAATAGACAGAAATGGCCCAGCTGCAGGGCTGATCTCAGAGAGACACCAGAAGCTGAGATATCCCAGAAAGGCAGAGCCATCAACAGGCTCAGGTCTCTGGACCCTACTCAGGATGGAGGCAGACCGAGTTTCCCAACCCCCAACTCCCAGCCCCCTTCCAAATCCCCAGCACTCCACCTACCCACATCTGTCTCCTGCGTCTACTAGAGAATAACCCAGCTTCAGGACGATCTCAGAGAAGCCTGAGAGACCCCTGCAGCTGATCCCGCCAGCACCAAAGCCCCTGAAGCAAGCAGCCGCACATGTGGCCGCGCAGCACCTCCAAACTTCACAGAGCCGCCAGCCCAGGAGAAGCAAGAACATTCGATGGGAACAATGAGTAGAAGCCTACAAAGCTCCATGAGCGAAATTGGTAACACAGACAGCCCAGCGCATACCTCACAGACCAGTAAATCCTCACGCCGTGACTTGAGCAACACTATTACAAGATATATGTAGAAATAAGCAAAATAAAGTCCATTATTTTGTGCCTGCTAAGGGATCCATCCAGCTTGTGGGGTGGGTGGGAAATTGGGAACCTCGGTTGTGGGAAGGGCACTGGTTGGTGGGACTGGTGTTGGAATATTGAATACCTGAAACAATCATATTGTGAACAACTTTGTAAATCATGATGTTTAAATAAACATTAGGAAAAAATAAACTACGGATGGGGGCAGGGGTGGGAGGGAAGGAACGTTGGACCCGGGTGACTCAGAGATGGGCGAGGGTCATGGGCACTCTGGTGGTAGGGGTGAGCCGTATCTTTGTGCACCAATGACTGGCACTTGAACAATGTTGTCACCCAAACTGTAATTGAAAAAAAAAAAGTGAGGTGAAACTTGATTGTTAAAAATTGACTTTAGGGGCTGGAGTAATAGCACAGCGGGTAGGGCGCTTGCCTTGCACGGGGTCGGCTCAGGTTCGATTCCCAGCATCCCACATGGACGCCCAAGCACCGGCAGGAGTAATTTCTGAGTGCAGAGCCAGGAGTAACCCCTGTGCGTCGTTGGCGTACATTGACTTTAGAAAACACAACAAAAAAATATGCCCATCAGAAGGGAAGGGAGTGCTAGGGAACAGAGACGCAGTGCCACAAAATCCCAGCAAATTGCTTCTAATGTTAGTGAGAACCTTGGCCCAGAGCTTTCTGATGGCCAAAGTAAACAGGGAAAGCAGGAAGAGCTGGTGTAGGGAATAAGGCACTGGCTTCCAGGCTGTCGACCTAGTTCTATCCCTGGCATCACCGGGAGTGATCCCTGAGCACAGAGTCAGGAGTAAGTCCTGAATATAGTTTAGTGTAGCCCAATGTCCCCACCCTGAGCCCTGGAAAAAAAAAAAGAGAAAAAGAAGCATGAGTCATTGTTCTGAAGGAACTGTTGTTCCTTTTCCTACTTATCTTCTTAACAAAACCTGCCTTTTAATAGTAAAATATCATCACACAGTTACCCTCAGTTTCCCCATCCACATAGGGCTTTAAAACATTAATGACCTTGGGCCTGGAGTGATAGTACAGTGGGTAGGGTGTTTGCCTTGCATGAGGCTGACCCAGGTTCGCCGACTACCACCAGGAGTAATTTCTGAGTGACAAGCCAGGAGTAACCCCTGTGCATTGCTGGGTGTGACCCAAAAAGCCAAAAAATGAATAAAAAAATAAAATAAAAAGTTAATGACCTTGTCCAAGGTTGTGTCTGGAAAGGGGCTGGGCCAGTTGAATTTTCAGGCACTATAAATTCAGAAATGATGCTCTTAAAAAATTTAGGGGCTGGAGTGATAGCACAACGAGTAGGGCGTTTGCCTTGCATGCGGTCAACCAGGGTTCGATTCCCAACATCCCATATAGTACCCCGAGCACTGCCAGGAGTGATTTCTAAGTACAGAGTCAGGAGAAACCCCTGTGCATTGCCGGGTGTGACCCAAAAACCAAAAAAAGAAAAAAGAAAAAATTTTACTCTCAGGCTGGAGCGATAGTACAGCAGGGAGGGCATTTGTCCTGCACGCGGCCGACCCGGGTTTGATTCCCAGCATCCCATATGGTCCCCTGAGCACCGCCAGGAGCAATTCCTGAGTGCAAAGACTAGGAGTAATCCCTGTGCATTGCCGGGCGTGACACCCCCAAAATGTACTCTATTTTTAAATTTTGTGGATTTTGGGGGGCTCTCAAACAGTGCTCAGAGGGTCTGGGGATTATTCCTGGAGATAATCAGCCAACTGAGTTGGATGGTTCAATGATGGGACATGAGGATACAGAGTTGTTTGGACCCTGAGGCATCGGGGACCACCAGAGATGCCCTGGCAGAGCTCCTGCCCCAGGAGCCTCCAGGGCCACAGCTGAAGTTCTGGGGTTCTTCAAAATAATCTCTGGCCATGCCTCGGGGCCATGAAGGAAGGAAGGAAGGAAGGACGGAAGGAAGGAAGGAAGGAAGGAAGGAAGGAAGGAAGGAAGGAAGGAAACCATTCTGCAGGGTTTGGGATACCTGGGCTGACTTGGTCTGACTATCTCGAACCCATTTCATGTTGTCATGAAGACGGGGGCTCAGGAGAAGGGGGTGGGAGTACAAAACCATCCCGGGAGCATCACTTCAGCCATTTCTCTTGCTCATTTTGATGGAGCTGTGTTCAGGGACCAAGAGGAGGTAGAAGACACTCTGCAAGGTGCTGAAGTAAGTCACACTGATTCCCCCGCCCCACCACCCACCCCCGCCTTCATTTTGAAGCCACTTCTTGCCTCTGAGTCACTACGCCTGGTAACACCTGAGTGTGCTCGCACATCCTCAAAGGAGACAACCTGTCTTCTCAAGCTGCGAAAATGTGCCGGCGATGCGCTCACGTTTGTTTACAAGTCATGGCAGCAGCCCTGGGAGGTAGCGCGGGGTAAAGATTCAAGCTTGGACTGGAACTAAACGCCGTTGGCGCCACTATTTGCCGGCAGAGAGAAACGGAGCATTTTTCTTAAGGGTCTCATGCTTCAAGGTTCTCACTTGTGAAATGGCTATACTAGTGCTAATGGCACCATTATCACTATTATGACGACTATTATTACCACCAGCCACACCGAGTTGCTGTGTGGATGAAGTTACTCAGCACCGAGAGCCATGCCTGGCAAAGAGTAAGTCCCCTGTCAATGTTTTTTTGTTTTGTTTTGTTTTGTTTTGTTTTTGGCTTTTTGGGTCACACCCGGCCATGCACAGGGGTTACTCCTGCCTTTGCACTCAGGAACTACTCCTGACGATGTTGGGGTTACCGTGTGGGATGCTGGGAATCGAATCGGGGTTGGCCAACGTGCAAAGCAAATGCCCTACTCGCTGTGCTATCGCTCCAACCCTCCCCCATCAGTGATTATTTAAAAAAACTGTGTCCAGGAAGAGAGTACAGCGGAAAAGGCACTGGTTTTGCCTGTGACCGGATCCCCAGCATCACTCCCCTGAATACCGCCAGGAGCGATTCCAGAGTACGGAGCCAGGAGTAAGCTCTGAGCACCTCCAGGTGTGGCCCCCACTCAAGTGAGGCCACGTGGCCAAGGGCTCACCTCTGAGCCTGGTAATCCTGGTGGAACTACCTCAGGCCATCTAGCCTTACGGGATGCAGTAACCGACATGGAAAGCTCGATCTTACTCTCAGGATTCTCTCACATTCACAACTGCAAGGGCAAAAATGCCGCCTCCAAACCCAGTTTCCTACTGCATCCTGGAATACCAAGTCCAATCACAGATCACGGTCCTCCCGTTGTTCGTCGATTTCCTCGAACGGGCCCAGTAACATCTCCATCATGAGACTTGTTGTTACTGTGTTTGGCATATTGAGTACGTCACGGGGAGCTTGCCAGGCTCCAATAATTTTTATTTTTATTTTTTTTTCACATTGACTTCTGTTTGTGCAACCGTTTTTGAAGCGGCAGCTGTTCTCTCGCTCCAGAGGTGAAGGCAAGTACATGTTGGGGATTGTTCCATGCCTCCCACACCTCTTGGCTCCCTCACGGGGATGTTTGGGGGGTCTAATTAATCACTGTTTGCAAAGCATCGAGAAATCCTTTGGTGAAAGTTGCTATAGAAATTCAAGTCGCTGTCTTCTCATTACATGTGCTTGTAATTGTTTTCAAAGTTTACTTATTGGGCAGGGGAAGAGGGAGAATATTTTGTTTCCTGGATGGCAGTGGAGAAGGCGCTGTAAATTGGCATTTATGGAGGTTAAATCGCTTTATGGAGACGTCGTATCTCTAGAGCTACGGGGATTTCATTATGAGAAACGCGTGCAGAACAGTTCTATGTTCACTTTTGCGCCTTCCTCCTCATCAACTCTTCCTGATGTGGAGTTCATGTCATCTGGATGTCAGGTTTTTTTTTTGTTGTTTGTTTTCTTTTTATATTTCTCAACCAAATGCAAAAATAAACGATAAGAAACAGCCATGCAAAGCCCACCCTCCAGGCATTATTTCTATAGAAAATTTCCTGCGTGGAATCAGATTTGATTTGGGGGAGATATTATCCCCAGAAGTGCTGGGGGCCAGTGGTCCCTCCTGGAGATATTTGGTCTGGGGTGGGGGATGGATGGTTCTATGTGTGTGTGGGATGGTGTCGAGAGACACCCAGTTCATCCTGGTCTAGCTGGGGGGGGAGGAGGGGCATGTACATTCAAGTCATGTGGTCCACCTCTTGAAGATATCTGCTGTCCCCCTACCCCAATCAGATTTTTCCTCCTACTAATTTATGCTAGAGTTTGGGGAAGATTCACAATTACAATCACAACCATCCTGTTATTTGTCGATTGCCTTGAGCAGGCCCCAGTAACGTCTCCTTCGTCCTAGCCCTGAGATTTTTTTTTAAAAAAGTGCCATATTCAAGGCTCTTTCAG
>JAOXYA010052835.1:0-12142 GCA_028565675.1 Sorex palustris | reverse complement strand
ATACTGGGACCCGTGGTGGTGGGAAATGGGCACTGGCGGAGGGATGGGTATTTGGTCATTGTATAATTGAAACCCAAGCACAAAGATTTGTAAGTCTACAACTGTACCTCAAGGTGTCTCACTAATAAAAATTAAAAAAAAGAAAGTAAAAAGAGTAAAAAAGTAAAAGTATAGGGGGACATGCAAATTATAGTACTTGATACATAAATTAACATAAACACCCACATTGTGCTAGCTTATCACCTGCATATATGCAAATATATAATGTTTAAAATGAGAATGGTATTAAAGGTAGTTTTTTGCATTGTATTTTATATTTTTTGTTTTGTTTTTGACCACACCTGTTGATGCTCAGGAAGTACTCATGGCAGTGCTTAGGGAACCATGTGTGTCTGGGGATTAAACCTGGATCAGTCATGTGCAAGGCCAGTACGCCACCTCTACCCGCTGTACTATTGCTACGGTCCAGTATTATATATTTTTTTCTTAGCACAAAAAGATCTGAAGTGAGCTGGGAATGTGGTCAAGTGGCAGAGCGCATACCTTGCGCGTGTGAGGCTGTAGTTTCAAACAGCATAACACAACATGCCCCACCTCAGCAGCACCACTTGTTGCTCTGGTGGCCCGTGAGCACTGCCAGGTGTGGCCCATACAACAATAAAAATAATCTGAAAGACAACAAAACATAACAAAAAGTGAACACTTAAGTTAGGGTGTTAAATATATGAACACGTGTTTTAGAAATCTCCATAAATTTGATTTTATAAAAATTTCAAAAATATAAAAAAGATGGGGGAAGAACTAAGAATGCTTTCAACACTGACAGATTTTTCTAGTTAGACTTTTCATGGGAGCTTGAAAAAAGTTAAAAGTGTTTACTTAACAAGGACTGGTTTTTATATTAATGGAGCCATTTGATTTGTGAAATCTAAAACTAAAAGATTCTTCTTGTTACTTGGTGTAGCAGTAGGTTTTTATCTTTTTCCACCTTTGCATATGTATTATTAATTATAAAAATCTATCGTGTGATACTCCAAAATAGGCTATTTTCAGGTTTGGCTAATAACATTAAACATTTTAAATACATATGTTTTCTATGTACTATATATGCACATGGCTATCGGGCTAAAAGCAGACTTGTTGGGCCATATGAGTTGTATCTGGTCAGCTTTAAACACATTGATTGTTTGGATTATTTTGTCTTTGAGATACATGATTTCTAATTACACAGTGGTGAGGGAGTATATTCTGTATGATTTCAAGTTCTGAAATTTATTAAGGTTTAATGTCTAGCTTGAAGTTATTTTTGAAAATGTCTTATGTGCATTAGAAAATAGTCAAGGACTCTATAGGTGTTAGATGTGGTACCTGCCAAAAGCTTTTAATACCAGCTGACTTAAAAGATAAGATTTTTCTTTTTAAAAAATGGCAATAACAATGAAAAGATTTAACTTTGTTTCTGGTTTGATTGGAAAGCTAATTCATTCCTGCAAGTCCAAATCTTCAAGAGACTGTTGCGAGGCACTTCCCAAATGGCTCATGTACCCTAAACATTGCAAAGTGAAAATGTAGCAGGCAAAGCAGGTTTGTTAGTTTTCTTCTGTGCATATTAATCACATTAAGACAGGAAGAAAAGGTTGGATTTGGACTGTTTTTAATCTAGGAAGTTATTGAATCAAACTGGTTTCTAAGTCAGCTTTTTAAAGATATATACATTCCTTAAAAAATTATTACATATAGCTCATAAATCAAATGAAGTTCAAAATGAAACGACGACTTCATTGCATTTTACATAAAAAGAAAGCACTTGTGTAAAAAAAAATATCAGCCCTTGAATTTTAAGCACTTTGTGGAGACCATTCTTTGGGCTCTGACTTTATCAAAGATGAGTGTTCTCTTCCTTGTCTATTTCCTGCAATACAGGAAGCTATCAGTTCTCCTAGACAAGACTAATGATCATGAAAATGTTAGAAAGGTAACAAAGATGGGATAATGATTTAGAGCAAAAATCAATTTCAGTTGGCGGAAGTGGCAGTGAAAGCTAAGAATGGAACTGGATGTGTCAAGTTCATGTTCTGGTCTTAGTACTGAGTTGCTATAAGACAAATGATTACAGAAAAATGTCATTAAGACACGATTTGAAAGAAAAGAAAACCAGAAATTTAAAAAGTGACTGAACACAGGAGTATTCATTGCAAGAAGTAACTATTGATCAAAACACGTGAAACTTTGTTATTTTACTCACTAATCCTGGAGATTCAGAAGAATGAGAAGTCCAGAATTAGAAATTTACTTGATCACTTGCCGGTAAAGTACCAGTTAATTCCTTGCTATGTCTTCCTTTCAAAACAAAGCCTGAGGAGCTTTGATAAACAATCACTTACATTTGCCCTCCAGCTAAAATAAGCATACAGTCAAAAGTAAAATGGAACTACCAAAAATCTTTTCGACAACTAAACTGGGCGATTCAAAAGTAATCTTGTATAAGAAAATGAAAAAAATTAAAAATCAAATCTAAAATTTTACTATATTAATCACATATTTTATTTATTACCAGCAAAATTATTTTAAGATATTAGGCAGCAATAACAAAATATAAGGTGTGAAAACATGTACTATACACATGCACTGCACAGATGAAATAGTCTTTGAAGAGTAAAGTAATAAATGGATATCTTTCAATAAATTCTCACTGCTCAAAGACATTCATTTCAAGCACAAATATTACTTCTTACTCTGTAACAAAAATATAGTACTCAACTTCATAGAACATATTAAATCTAAATATTTTCACCTCAGACTTATCTTTGAGGGGTCAAATATATTTATTTTTGAAGGAACAGATAAAATAATTTTTTCTGAGCAAATCCTATTATTATGATATGAATTGTGTACTAGTCAATAATACTGACTCAATGTTAAATTTATTGAGTGTAATGGTTATGTAGAAGACTGCCATTGTTCTTAGATGACACATGCTTAAATGTTTTATGGATGAAGTGTTAATGATGTCTCAGAGGACTCACTGTGGAGAATACACACACACTCGCGCGCACACACACATACACACACAGGCACACACACAACGAGGCAATGAGTGAAATCCAGAAAAAGGGTATTTGGATATTCATTGTACTATATTTCCCATCTTTCTGTCAATTTGAAATTTTCAACATAAAAAGTTAAAAGCAATTCATTTATCAATATGCCAGACACAGTAACAAATCAAAAATTATAAAATGCTAAAATCAACAGGCTCCAAGAATCAGGGCACGGCATGTGCTAGACCCAGAGTGCATTACCGACTCCTTGAATGAAAAGTTTCCTCTCCACCCCGGAAGTCAACTAGGTCACCTCCAGATATCCCATTTGGCATACTGATTCCTTTGAATTGAAATAAGGAAACAGCTGAAGCAAGGGAGCCCTGGTTTTCCTTGTTCCTCCAAAATCTCCCATGAGAAAGTTACCCTCCTGGTACCAGGGTAAGAAAGAAGCATCCTTATCACCAGAGATGGAGATTTGAGGTCAAGAAATCTTGTATAAACAAATCCTGTCCTTCTGCACTAATTTACTACCTCATGTCTACACTGCTTCGTCTTACTAACTCTTCACCAGTTTATTTTATTTATTATTATTATTATTATTATTTCTTTTGTCAAGAGAGTGTGGAAGCAGGCTGCTCTGTGAGCCTCTTGCCTTTGGGGCTTCATTTTGAATCAACTTTTTTTTTTCTGTCTTAGTTTCACTGTCGTTATTGGGCCAGACAAAGCATGTAAAATCTGAGCCCTATCTTTCATAAAGCAAGTACACGGGGCCCGAAAGTGGCTCTACGACAGGAAGTGTGCTGTCTTGTGAGCTTGAGATAGCTTCCTGCTGCTTCTCACATGCACCAGGGCTGGTCCCTGAGTTCTGCCATCTGGGACCCTTAAGACAATGCACTCTCAGTCAGGTACGTTCAAGCACAGCGATGAAAGTGTGTAACCTCCAGAGAGCGTGTGTGTGAGTGCCGTGACCCCCAGCAAGCACTGCAAATGGAAGGTGGGGAAGCACCGAATCTAAAAGGGTGTGTCTCCCAGGAGGGCAATTGTGTGACCTTTGTCAACTTAAGTGCAAGTCCTGGTGAGGACCACAAGCATGTGTGTGAGCTACTCTTGGTTGGCAAAACAACAAAAGAAAGGAAAAGGGAGAAGACACACAAACTGCTTACCACAAGTTCCAAATATGTTAGAGAAGTGTACGCCTCATGAAAATGTGTTTCTTCCTTCTTTTCTTTCTCTACTACCATTTTCCCATCTCGTTAAAAATGCCAGACTTCTTGTGAAAGCTACTTCCTCAAAGCAGCTTTTCAGTAGAACTATGTATAACTTAAAAGTTGTATGGGCTTTCCTGGCGTATGCCAACTTCAAAATAATGAGACTGACTGAAATCCTTCTCTGCCATTGATTTTTGGAAATGCTGGTTAGGATCCAAGCACATTCTCCATAGCTTCTCCCACCAGATTTACCAATGACAGCTAACAAAATATCTTAAATCTTTTCCTGCCTTGCCCAGCAGTAAAACAAAATAGAAACAGGGGCTGGAGTGATAGCACAGCGGGTAGGGTGTTTGCTTTGCATGCGGCCAACCCAGGTTCGATTCTAAGCATCCCATATGATCCCCTGAGAACCACCAGGAGTGATTCCTGAGTGCAAAAGCCAGGAGTAACCCCTGTGCATCGCCGAGTGTGACCGCCCCCCCCCAAAAAAAAGAAAGAAAAAAAAGAATGTGACTTAAAAAAAAAAAGAAACAAGCATTACAGGGGCACAAGTAAGTCAAAACAGGCACCTGCTAAAACATACAATTAATGTTCCTATAAAAGAAAGATTAAGAGCATTAAAAGTTATGAGCTACATTTTTTTTCTCTGTAAACTTTATTTTTATCTATTTTTAAGAGATTTTTATTTTAGGCACTGTGAATTACATTATTGGCAATGGCAGGGTTTCATGCAAAAAATATTAGGAGTTACTTTTATTTTAAGTGTATAATAGTGCCAGTATGTTCAATGCAACTGAACAGCAACACTATAACAATATTCTGAGATAATGCTGTCATTGCAAGTCTTGAAAATACAAGATCTTTAAGGAAAGCCAGGATCTCATAGTCTCGCCCCTGGAATTGGCACTGCCAAATAATCAGGCAGGTCATCAATAACTGTAATAAATAAAATCTAGTCAACTCAGTGATCATAGTGTACCAAAGGACTTTAAGGATCAGAAATAAAATTTTTCAAGGAAATCAAGAAGGCCAAATCAAGAAGTCACTTTTGTGGCTTCTCACAACAGTACTTTTTCTGTTTCATTTTCATAGAATAAATTAGCAAAATGTTGAGTGCAATCATACTTTGCTCACACTTCGCCTATTTCTGACCACAATTCATTTATTCTACTTAAAATTTAAAATATAATTTAGTCACCACGATCTATACTCCTGCTAATAGCATGAACACACTCTTCCAACCACACCCTCCACAGCTATGTCGGAGCCCCTTCTATCCCTCCAACTGTGGCCCACCTCTGACCTTTCCTCCCTTGGCCTCCCTGTCCTGCTGGTTGGCTCCTTGGTCTCATCTGTGCACCATCTCCCCCACCTCACAATATCTCTTGCTGTGGTCCCCTTTGTGTGATTTTTTTTCTACCTGTAGCCTCCTTGGAATATCTTGGGGGCTCACAGGGGCTGTATGGCTCTTGGTTGAGAAACATTGCTCTTAGATTACTAGGAAAATTTCTCATTCAAAAACACCTTTTTTAAATCAAATACAGGCAGAACAGTTGCTTAGTTACTAAAGTCATTTAGGTTTTCTACTCTATTATTTTGCTACCATCTATCTTTTTTTTTTCACAATTGAAGATGAACACTGTTGATTCTGCTTTTCTCCAAATAAGCTATTTTTCATTTTAAAAAACACTAAAAGAACAAAGCAACTCAAAACATTATCCATATTTAGACAGTTAGAGGTCAGTAGTAGTACTTGATTTAATTAGAAGTCAGTATATGCAAGGCACTCAATAAAAGTTCATTTTCTTTGTGGCAAAATTTCAGAGATCCCTGGGTCAGCCAAGTTCACTAAGGTCTATACTACTTACTATCACTTTACTAAAGCAAAGTAAGATACTTTCAGCGTTTGCTGACATTAAGCATACTCTTCCAATTAGACTAGAAGGTCTTTGAAAACAGAAATAGTATTGTGAATTTCTTTTATTTAGTTATTTTTATTGCGGGAGCCATACCCAGTGGTGCTACTGGACAGGCGCTGGAGCAGGGCACACAGTGCCAGGGCTTAAGTCAAAGACCCTAAACACGCAAGGCATATGCACTTGTGCCACACCCTTGCTGCTACAGGTATTCATTTCAGTGCTCATGTGTAGTAACAATTAATGTCATGTTAAAGATAATAATCATCGATTTGCTTGAGCGGGCCCAGTAACGTCTCCATTGGAGAAGATAATAATAGTCCTAATGGCCAAGCTCAGAGACTACATCCAAAGAACAGATTTAAATTAAATGCTTATGCAAAAATTTAGATTCCTAACAAAGTCTTAGCAAGCTATACTCAAAACTATTATTAAGAAGGTGGTGAGATCAGGAAAGTAAAAAATACTGGTACTGTCATGGTGATAATAAGAAACTAGATAGAATAAACAGGACTATTACTAATACTGTGCAAATGGTACCAGGGTGGGGAGCAAAAGATAAACGTATCCAAGGCGAATCTCTCTTCCAGTGTAAAAGGTTAGGCCCCATAATTACTCTACTTGAATGATGCACATGCAGGGGATTGGCACTGCTTCAGTGAGGTCTTACAAGTCTGTTGTCATGGCAATTTGAGCAAGTGGACTGAAAGGAGAAAACTGACAAGAAGACTATTTTCCTGGGTCCTTTAAGAGTAAACTGATTTAGGGTTTGTGTTAAGGAAGAAATACAAAGGCACCAATAATTAAAATTCAAAAACAATAAAAATAGAAAAGTGTCATCAAATTTGCTTTCCAACATCACTTCTTTGTCAAATTGTTGAGTGCAACTATTTAAGTAAGAAGTATATTAACCTCATTCTGATTAAGACTTGTTTCGCTAGTTGCTTTGATAATTTTTGATAATTAACTTCAGTAACTTCACTAGACTATGTTTTAATTTTAATTATCTTGGATTATCTATAGGAAATCATTTTCCATCTGATTTGAAGGACACAATTTTCAGGTTCTTAAGTTTTAGGAGTCAGAAAAAAAATTTCTTTCACTTAAATGACTAATAAAAATTGTTCTCTACTGTCAAACATGTTTTAAATTTTTGCCCATTCAAGTACATTTTTATATGTCATTCTTGAAATATTTAAAAAAATTTAATTGGATTATCTGAGGAAAAGAAATCTAATGTAAAGTGTAAGGCTAATAACTGTATTATTATAATAATTTAGGGACATATTGGTTCCTAAAAGATTTCTTTAGAGTTAATATATCATGAAATGTACTGAGATGGAAAAATGTTTAGTCATGTTCAACTTTAAGGATTATTTATTATTCTTTGCTATGAAAGATGAAGGTGTACGATTATATTTTATCTCTCTTGTAGAACTAAATGATAAACTGTTTTCATAACTTCAAAGTTTATAAATTTACAATCTATTCTGAAGGTATAATTTCCACTGAGGTATATAAGTTCTAATGGAGTGAATTAAATTTATTAGTATCATACTCTTTTTGTAATGATTTATTTCTGAATTCTTATTTAGATTATATTTTAATCACGATCCATTTTTAAAAAGGTTTTCTGAGTGTTTTATTTGTTGAGCTTTTTATGCTAAAATTATATGCATTTGTCATAATTCAACTTAAAGTACTTGGCTGATTAAAAAAACTTGGGTTTACCTTAGGACATGGTAGGCATTTTCCTTCTGTTTTCTAACACTCTTCCTTGTTGAGGAGAAAGCTAAAGTCTAAGTTCTGTCCCTCAGCCCACACTACCAAGATCCCCACACGATTCCTCCTTTATTCTTTTGTGTTTAGCAATTTGACCAGTTCCTTTGCTTGGGCAGGGGTGGTGGGGTGGTGGTGGTGGCACAGAGCTTGCTGGCCTTGCTCAGAGATTACTGGCAGTGCTCAGCGGATCAAACCTGGGTCAGAGGCATGCAAGGCAGGTGCCCAATTCATTGTACTCTCTCTCCAAACCCAAAACCAGTTCTTTTAGATCAATAATTTCCAGGCCAATAGGATGCTCATTTTGATTCAAAGACATCCTTTTGGCATTCTGATTGAATATTTTGATTATTCCAGGAAAAAAATGGCTTCAATTATGGCTGAAGTGCTCTCCCACCCCATTCTTTTGGTTAGCTTTCACATATAAAATCTTGGTTAGGACTGAAGCAATGGTATGATGTATAGGGCGCTTGTCTTGCATGCGGCTGACCCAGATTCTGTTGACAGCAACACATATGGGCCCATTCCAAGCCTAGTTAGGAATGATCGCTGAGTGCCGAGCCAGGAGTAAGCCCTGAGCACTTGGGTGTGTCCCTCCAAACAAAAGAAAATGAAGCTTTACTGGAAGACACTTACCCATGATATCTAAGGTTTCTGTTTTACAAAAGGCAGAGATGAACAGCTTCATCAGAAATTTTATCACCACAAAGCCTGAAATAGTTACTACATGTCCCTTTATATAATATGTGCTGATAATATGTGATATGTGCCGATAATATGATCAATATGTGCTGATCCCACATATTGGAGCTTCTTTATTTGTCCTCTTTTCCTATAATTTTTCTCTTATTGAATATATAATTTTCTCAAGCCTCTTAACCATGTCATTGGTTATATTTACTCTCTCACATTTCTAACATGACTTTCATTGAGTTAACTTTCTCTTTTTTGGGGGGGTTCTTTTGGAGGGGCATTTGGGCATATGGGCCATACCCGGCGGTACTCAGGGCTTATTTCTGTCTCTATGCTTAGGGATCACTCCTGGCAGGGCTCAGGGGTCCATAGGTGGTTCCAGGGATCAAATCTGGGTAAGCTGCATGCAAGACCAGTGCTTAACCCACTGCGGTATCTCTCTAGAATCAACTTTCATACTTCTTTATTTTGATTTAAAAATTTTTTAAATTTTGTCCAATTGTATACTTCTTTCCTAAGGTTTGTCCACTATTTTTTTCCATTTCTCTCTGGTATCTTTTGATTTCTTCTTCTTAATACTCATATTGAAGAAATTTTAAACTTCTTGGGAGCCAGAAATATAGCTGGTGCTTGCCTTGCTTGTAGCCACCTGTTTTTTTTTTTTTGATTCCTGGTATACATTTGGTCCCATAAGCACAGCTGGGGGTCATTCTGAGCACAAAGCAAGGAATGGGCCCTGAATACTGCTGGCTCACCACAATAAAATAAATATTTATGCTTAAAAATGTATTTTCTATAAAAATATCTAAAATTTCTTGGAATCTATGAAATGCTACATGTCAGATATCCAATAGCCAGCTAGACCTTAAAGTAACAAACACAAACTCTAGCTTTTAGGTCAGTCAGTACACTGCTTGGGAGACTCAGGAAGAGCTCAGGATCTCTCTCTTAGAGACCAGATTTCACGAAACTGAACAAGTTTTGCTTCCCAATTTGTAATTTCAGTAAATCAGCCCTGTGCCTCGTTTCACCCACGTTTTTCCTCATTGTTTCAGTGGGGTTTCAATGAAGGGGAGAATGAAAGCATCTTCATTCTACTAACTTTAACTGAAGTCTCTTCACATCTTTATGATGTGCTAATCTTTAGAGTAATAAGTTACAGGCTTGATGGATTTTAATGCAGCATGGAACAGACCTGAAAGATAAAAGACCAACAACAGCAGTGTGAAAGAACTGCTTAGAAGAGGGCTGTGCCAGGAACATTTGCTTGAGATGTTTGAGTGGTTTGCTAGCAGATCTGTTTGAGCAGCTGTACCAAATTACTTGTATCACTTGGATTAAAAAGTTCTTGCAGAATGCTATGTAATAAAATCCTTCCATACATGTTTATGATGAAGTCTGCGTTAGGGCTGATATTTCCCCACACCATCAATAAAGTCCCTGGATGCACTCTTCATTGGTCAGGCCCTCATTTGTGGACATACCTTTGTCATCAGTGCAAAGGTATCCTCTTTCTATCCTCTGCCATTCTGGCTCAAAGATCCTCTCTAATTTTAAGATGTTCACTTAATGTTAGGAAAAATGAAGTCATGAAATTTCCCTATAAATGGATGGACGTGGAGAATATCATGCTGAGTGAAATGAGTCAGAAGAAGAGAGACAGATATAGAATGACTACATTTATTTGTGGCACATAAAAATAATATATAGTAGTAGACTACTATCCATGGCCATGGAAAACAAGGGTTAGGAGGACTGGTCAATGGTTGGAACTAACCACAAGTGTGTGGGGGGCTGAGGGTAGGTAAGATGAGAAGAGACCAATATGACAACAGTAGCTGGGAATGATCACGCTGGACAAGATCTGAGGGTTAAAAGTAGGTAAAGGAATATTCTGGATAACCTTTCAGTATCAATATTGTAAACCACAATGCCAAAAGGGATGGGAAGGAGAGAGAGAATGAGGAGAGAGAGACAGAGAGAGAGGGAGGGAGAGAGATAGGGAAAAGCATGTTTTAAATTTAATATACATTGTGCAGTACAAATCTGAATAGTCTTTTTAAAAAAGTCATGTGGGGCTGGAGAGATGGTACAGATGGATAAGACACTTAACTTTGCCTGTGGCTGACCTGGGCTCGATCTCTGGCACCCCACTTACTACCCCAAACCCTACCAGCCTGAGGTGAAAGCCCTGAGCACAGCCAGTGTGGCCCAAAGTACAACAACAAAAAGGTGATTAGGTCTGTAAAATATAGCTTATAAGTTATTTCACAACTGAAAAAACAAAAAAACTGTTCCTAGTGCAGATGCCAAGAGACATGATATTCAATGAACAAACCTACTTATACTTCTTTCCCCAAATTTACCTTATTTTTAAAATCACCTTCTATAAGAGAAGGTTTAGTTTTCTGCAGCCTTCAGAATTATTTGCAACTCTGGACCTTATAAGCTGATGCCTTGGCTTATAAAAAGAAACTGTCTCACAACATTAATTTTCAAGTTGGTTGGTCCCTCAGTTCTTACTAGCTGTCTACAGCTGGCCATATCATCAAAATTTGTTTTCCAATGGGTTCTATTCATCTTGTAAAAACTCACATTTCAGTTTCCAATTGGGAATTTATTTGGACTCCTGCTATGAGTCATGCTCAATATATAAAGAACTCCAGGATGCTGGGCTGTGATACTGGACAAAGAACTACATGGTGTCCAGCTACTAGCAGAGTGAGTTTTCATTCCAGTCAATTTTTAGGGCAGCTTAGAAACAGCACTGATGAAGGTGATCTTAGAATCAGATGTGACAGCTAAAGCACCTTTTCAATCTCCAAGGCACAGAGAAGACAAAATTGCTAAGTGGCAGAGTTTGTGCCAGCTAGATGGGTTGTTAGGATGTGTCTCTCCACCAGTCTTTTCAAAGAGAAACAACACACAGACAACATAAAACCTGAGAATTTGATAAAACATTAGGTGAAGCAGTAACAGGAGAATGCTTACTACTACTTTACACTGCTATGCAATATCATAGCTCTGTGTTTTGTCAGAAAACACCCCTTCAATTACTGCTATTTTAAAGCATATCTTCAATAACAACCACAGGTAAGCATTCATGTAACATCATTAACAGTTCCTTGGAAAACGCAAATCAAAATGACATGTAAGAAGGCCAATCTTATAATACATTAACTGATATAAATACAAGTTCCTACAGCATATTTTCCAGTCACACAAAAATTTATGAAACACATAAAATGAGACCCCAAACACCTTCCAATATTAAACAATAATTTGCATTCATTCATTTATTTTATATTCCAATCCAGGGTCCCAGATGGTGAGAACCTAGACTAGCAGCTCATGGTACACAGAGTAGAAGAACCAATCTTTCATCACAGGGGTCCTCACTCTCTCTCTTTCTCTCTCTCTCTCTCTCTCTCTCTCTCTCTCTCTCTCTCACACACACTCACACACACACACACTCCAACTGTAATTGTGTGTGTGTGTG
>JAOXYA010052815.1:0-12142 GCA_028565675.1 Sorex palustris | reverse complement strand
GCAAGGCAAACACCCTACCCGCTGTGCTATCACTGCAGCCCCGGAGCCCCAGTTTTGATCCCAGTCATCACATAGTTCCCCCATGCACTTCCAGATATAACATCTATCCCCCTGCAAAAAAAAAAACTCCAAAACTTAATAAACAAAAATTCAGAAAAAAAAAAGTACTCAGGGCCATAAAGACAGTACAGTGAGTAAGGCTCACAGTCAACCTGGGTTCAGCTCCCAGGACCACATACGATCTCTAAGTCCCCGCCAGGAGTGATCTCTGAGCACAAAGCCAGGAGTAAGCCCCGAATACAACTGGGTGTGGCCCCTAAAAAAAAACAACAAAACAAAAATTTTACCTCTGGTATATGACCCAACAATACCACTCCTGAGAATATATCCTTGGGGGGGGGAAATAAATAAATAAACCACTGCAGAAAAGCCATCTCTACTCCTACATTCATTGCAGCACTATTCACAACAGCCAGAATCTGGAAACAACCCGAGTGCCTGAGAACAGATGAATGGATAAAGAAACTATGATACATCTATACAGTGGAATACTATGCAGTCACCAGGAAAAATGAAGTCATTAAATTTGGTTATAAATGGATGGACATGGAGAGTATCATGCTGAGTGAAATGAGTCAGAGGGAGAGGAACAGACCCAGAATGATCACACTCATTCGTGGGATATAAAAAAGAGTATGGGACTAATACCGAAGGACGGTAGAAACAGGGCCAGGAGAACGGGTCCAAGGTTGGACGCTTGCCACAAGTAGGAGGGGAGGGCAATTAAGACAAAGAAGGGACCAAAACTATGTCAATAATAGTTGGAAATGATCACTCCAGACAAGAACTGTGTGCTGAAAGAAGGATATACATGATAACCTTTCAATACCTATATTGCAAATTAGAATGCCCAAAAGGAAAGAGAGAGAGAGAGAGGAAACAAGTGAAAGAGAAAGAGAAAAAAAAAGTGTCTGCCCTACAGGCAGTCTGGAGAGGTTGGGAGTGGTAGGAGGGAAACTGGGGACATTGGTGGTGTTGGAACATTGTATGATTGAAACCCAATCATAAATAACTTTGTAACTGTGTGTCTCACAGTGATTCAACTAAAAAAGAAAATTACAGCTAGAGAAATAGTACAGCAGGCAGTGTGCTTACCTTGCTCACCTTACCCACGCCCCACCAAGACTTGTTCTCTGGCATCCTATGTGATCTCCCAGCACTGCCAGGAGTGATCCTTGAGCACAGAGCCAGGAGTAACCCCTGAACATTGCCAACTGTGACCCCAAAACAAAACAAAATAAAATTATCTGCCTGCCTGAAAGAGTCTAGGCATGTATTAAAAACAACAATTTCCCCTAGGAATAAAGTTTAGTTACTATATTCACATATTAAACTTCTATCCTAAAAGGAAAAATAAAATCCTAAATTAAGTCATCTGAGTTTTTAGTTATTATACTTTATACCTTTAAATGGGCTGGAGCAATAGCACAGCGGGTAGGGAATTTGCCTTGCACGCAAACGGATTTGATTCCTCCGCCCCTCTTGAAGAGGAGAGGTCGCAAGCTACCGAGAGTATCTCGCCCCGCACTACAAAGCCTGGCAAGCTCCCCGCGATGTATTCAACATGCCAAAAACAGTAACAACAAGTCTTGCAATTTGTTGTGAGACATTACTGGTGCCCACTCGAGCAAATCGATGAACAACGGGAGAACAGTGCTACAGTGCTATACCTTTAATAACTTAATTAAAATATTCTTTTCAGGTGCATCACAATGAAAAGGGGTCCTTAATTTGAATCATTGTTTACTCCTCTCAGAGTGCATAATTTTCTTAAATAGCACAGCGTTATCTGTGACTAGGACACTACAAAACATGTATCTGACATTTAAAAAATAGTGTGTAGGGGGCTGGAGCAATAGCACAGTGGGTAGGGTGTTTGCCTTGCACGCGGCCGACCTGAGTTCAATTCCAAGCATCCCATATGGTCTCCTGAGCGCTGCCAGGAGTAATTCCTGAGTGCAGAGCCAGGAATGGCCCCTGTGCATTGCCGGGTGTGACCCAAAAAGAAAAAAAGAAAAAAAATAGTGTGTAGAGGTTGGAGTGATAGTTCAGAGTGTAGCGTGCTTGCCTTGCACACAGCCAAACTGGGTTCAATATCCAGCATTCCATATGGTCCCTCAAGCACTGCCAGGAGTGACCCATGAGCACAGATCCAGGAATAACCTCTGAGCATTGCCTGGGTGTGGCACCAAAACAAAAGTGTGGATATTTTTTGTTTGTTTGGGGGGCATACCCAGCAGTATTAAGGGGACAATATGGGGTACTTGGGATCAAATCTGGGTCAGCCACATAGAAGGCAAATATCCTACCCCGCTGTACTCTTGGTCCCCTGGAGATGTTTTTTATGAGCATATTTGTTTTATGGGCAAATAAATTTCCAAAAAAGGTGATCATAGTAATAGCATGAAAAGGAAAAAAATCAGTAACACTGGAGGCTCACACTTGAATATGGCTTAATTAACACAAATTGCAGTGCTGGCATCAATGTGATAAACATCATTTGTATTTCTCATACTGTCTAGCTACACAAGACTAAAGTTAGATGCAATCACCAGTTGATCAGGAGGTGAAACTTTAATTTAATGGTAGCTTTAGGTTTCAGCAAGCCATAAATTGTGGGATGATAGGCATTTGATCACATAATGAGTTAGACCAAGCAGAAGAAAAGACTAAGGGGAAAGTTTACACTTAGATGTATTTCATAATTAAGATGGAATAACTCTTTGACTAACAAAGCTTTCAAAAAGCTAAAGACCTACTGTTTCTTTCCATATCATTTAGGTTCTTTCCATTTCTTAAATGTGAATGGCCATCTATGAATACAGCTTTAAAAAAAAGTAATCAAACCGATGATTTTTAAGCTTTATATAAGAATTTCTTGGGGCTGGAGCAATAGCACAGAGGGTAGGGCATTTGCCTTGCACGCAGCTGACCCGGGTTCGATCCCCAGCATCCCATATGGTCCCCTGAGCACCGCCAGGAGTAACCCCTGTGCATTGTCGGGTGTAACCCAAAAGCAAATTAAAAAAAAAAAGAATTTCTTAAGGATTATCCTTCTTTTTTTTTTTAAATTTTATACCAAGTACTTTACTATATGCTTCTGTATATGTAAAATAATTACCCTTGTGAAACAAAAATTGACAAATATTCAGAGTAGATATTAGGAACAAAAGCAAAAGTTTATATAGTATGTCATTTGTTATATAGATAAGTTTTTGTACAGGTTTCAAATTTAAGTCTTTCAAATGTTAACTGATTCACAGAAAGTGGTTTGGAAAAGCTTCCAGGGCTGGGAAGGTTTTTCAGTGGCAAGCTGTGTGTGGGAGGGAGGTAGGAAAGGAAGGAGGGAGGGACGAAGGAAGGAAGGAAGCAAAGAAGGAAGGGAGGGAGGGAGGGAGGGAAGAGGGATAGATTGAGAGAGGGAAGGAGAAAGGTAGAGAAAGGGGAAGAGAAAGAGAATAGGAAGGGAAGGAGGGAATACAAAAACCTTTCGAAGATTCTTTTTACTAAAAAAAAAGGTTTCCTGGGAATTCCTACTTGCACATGCTGCAATCAGCAGGGGGTCATGTTGAGCATACTGCAGACAGAATTATTTCAAATCTGTAGCTGCCTGGGAAACCGTCAAGTGGTTGAGCCCCGCCTCCAATGCCAGCTGCAGATCCACTTTGTTCATAGCGGGGACACTGGAGGAACTCTGGCATGTGAGAGCTGGCCAACTGGCATTTCGTGGGTCTATTAAGTTCTGAATCTGAGGGACAGCTTACAAGGGTGGGAGGGGAGTCACACATGCTGCTGCTCAGGGGTTTCTCCCAGCTCTGCACTCAGGAATTACTCCTGGTGGTGCTCAGGGGACCAGATAGGATTTGGGGATTAAACTCAGGTCGGCCCCAAGCAAGGCAAGTGCCCTACGCACTGTACTATTTCTTCAGCACCCCCCCTTTTTTTTGGCAGGGGCAAGGGATGATTATTTCTTCAAGGAGAGAATAATAACTCACCAAATATATCTCCAACTTGATTCTAGTAATCACGAAGGCTAATTTACTTGCCCAATGGGAGTTTGCTTAGGTGATAAAGGACCTTGAGATGGGAGAGATTACTTTGCACTGTCTGACCCTAAATGCAATTACAGGAGTCCTCATAAAAGAGGAGATCGTGAGAAAAAGGCGATGGAAGTAGAGAAAGAGACTATAAGACACTACATTGCTGCTTATAAAGATGGGCTGTGCGCCAAGGAATGCAGATGGCCTTTAGAAGCTAGAGAAGGCAGGGAAGAATTCTCCCCTTAGACTGTTCAGAAGGAATGTAGGCCTGCTGATACCTAGATGGACTTTAACCCCGTAAAATCTTCCGAGTCTAGAACTGTAAGGTAATAATTTATATTCTATTAGTCCTATTTCTGCAATAATTGGAAATTAACATAAATCATAAAGATTTCTTTAAAGAGGAATTTATGGGGCTGAAGAAATGGCTCAACAGGCTAGAGACCATGCTTTGCATGACTATGGGGGCTCCCCAGCACTGCATGGTCCTCTGAGTGTCTCCATAGTGACCACTGAAGGGCCAGATAGGTAGTACAGGGGGCAGGGCACTTGCCTTGCAAGCGGTTCATCTGACTCAATCACCAGCGTCCCATATGGTACTCCGAGCCCACCAGGTATGATTCCTGAATACAGAGCTATATAACCCCTGAGCATTAAGCACCAAACCAAAAGCAGCCTCTAAGAACTGTTGGATGTGGTGCATATGCTGCCAGAACCCATGTGCTGCTTGTACCCACGTGGCTGAGCTCATGTTTAGCCTGCATCTCCCCTCTTGAAATGTGTACCTTCATGCTCTCATATCTAATGCTGGGGCGTAGGGCCTCTCTCTGCCCTTGGAGAAGCCTGCATTCTCTCTTGAATGTATTACTCTCTTGCTTTCTCCCCCAGCTGTGCTCAGGGCTTCCTTCTGGCTCTGATCAGGGATTACTCTTGTCAATGATCACTTGTGGCAATGCTCAGAGGACCATTTGTAGTACTGAAGATCTAATAAGAGTGTCCCCTGAATGCAGGCCAACTAACTGCCTTCTGTTTTTTCTATGTCTCTGGCCCTCAACT
This sequence comes from Sorex palustris, assembly GCA_028565675.1. NCBI lineage: Eukaryota > Metazoa > Chordata > Mammalia > Eulipotyphla > Soricidae > Sorex > Sorex palustris. Next base: position 6,986 of record JAOXYA010052815.1, on the reverse strand, counting down.
TTACCCTTCACAATGCAGAGGTCCCAGTTCACTCTGTTGGGTGATGAGCTGATCAATCACACCTCTCAACTATTACTGCTGGTCCTCACACTCAGTGGGGACAATCCACCCTACAAACACAAATGTAGATGCATCAAAATATTTAATTTCTGCTTCTCCGTGATCTATTACCTTAATTACTATTAATATCCTCAGAAAAATGCCAAGGGAACAATTCTAAGACAACTGCTGTTTAATAATGCAGCTTAAAACCCATAGTCCTTTAGTCAAATAGTTTCATGCTCTAGTGTAATTCTTCAAAAGCTCGAAGATCAGTCAAAATCACAACACATTCCAAAGTAGAAAGCATCTGGTTTTTTTCTCATCCAGATGGACTGTACAGATTTATTTATCCTGAACTCTGCACAAGTCCCCATGCTCATGTTTATTCAAATCAGAAAGACTTGAAACATTGAATGAGAGAGCAGAGAGCCAGACCTTGCTTATCCTGAAACCAACTCATGCACAAATAGATCTTGGGGGCCTGTTTTCACATCAATTCATGAGTGACTGCATCTGGAATACCTCAGTGAGAGGTGAAAGTGAGACTTGCACTTGAATCTCCCATAGTTCTAACAGCCAAGGCTGTACCTTCTCAGCACAGAAGGCTTCCATGCCTGCATCCTTCCGCCTCCTGTGTGTGTCAGGTAATCTGTGTTACTCATTCACAAGGTCACTGGCTTCTCTTGGCAATGAGAGTTCTAGTGGATTTCCCCACTTGTGGCCCTCAGAATCCCCGGCTCCTTTCAGCAGTATTTGTGGTAGAGGGGACAGGAAAGCTGCAGTGGCAGGGGACTGCGGAGTATTCTTCTGTACAGTTCCAGGTACACAGCTCCATGCAGAAGCGCCAGCACCAGAATAGTGCTCTGCATGCATAATTGTGTGTGTATATGTGTGTGTGTATGAGAGAGAGAGAGAGAGAGAGAGAGAGAGAGAGAGAGAGAGAACAGCCATCTCTCCACTTCCTATTTCCTCCAGTTTCTAAGAAAGGTCTCCTTGTCTCCTCTCTTGCTTCCCTTCCAGGAAGGGTTTCCACAAACACTTTCTCCTGGGGAAGCCTACCCAGGTCTTGGCGATGGGTTTGGGTTTGGGAGACCATGACAATCAATTCACACTGTGGGGGCTTCTCTCAGGAAACTGATCAATAATCCCGCCCTCACACACAGGATAGCTTGCAGAAACATGACAGAATGGGTGAAGAGGACTGGGAATGGGCACATGGAATTCCATGAAATTTCCAGAAAGAATGCCCCCCGGCTCTGCAACACAAGATCCCACAGAAGCGGGCCACTGCAATTTCACTCAAGGGGGCACTGCAGGAAATGCAACCCCCATAAGTAACCCCCAAAGACCACACCATGCTTTGTACTCCATCCATAAACATGCTTCCTGTCAGGCACATGGGCCAAACTCACACCCACTTTATTTCCCATTTAAATCCAAATGATACTAAGAACAGCACTGCCGTGACCCTTTGCATCTTAGTAATGAAATGAGAATCTGCCCAGTTCATCAGGAAGAGCCAGGCTCTAAGAGCTCATGTTTCAGCCGGGTCAACATCCTTTATAAACCTACATTTTATTATGGATTTTATGTTCCTATTGACTATCACTTACCTTTTTTGGAATACTGTTTGATGCTAAATTTTTCTTGAGGCAGGGGGTCTACAATGCTATGTTTGATAGGGTTTCAAACAGCAGACACTCTCCAACACTGTACCCTCTGCCAGGGTTCACCTCCCTCCACCATTGTCTGTGATCTACTTTTTACCACAGCATCAGTTAAATGCTGGAAATCACAGCATTCAGATGTGGTCAAACATAAACACTAGTGAACTTCTGCAAACAAATAGCTCAAAGATCTAAAAGCCACTAGCAGTTTTAGAACCATAAGAGACTTCAGCTCCTGAGCATTCTAGCTCATAGATGGTGCACCAAGCAGTTTATAGTGAACAGAGGACCATGGCTTAAGATTTTTTAAAGAAAATTATTGAATCACCATGAGATAGTTAATAAGATTTTATGTTTGGGTTACAATCATACAATGATCAAATACTCATCCCTTCACCAGTGCACATTCCCCACCACCAATATCCCCGGTATACCCCCCCTTTCCTACCATCCCTCTGCCTTCATGGCAGACATGATTCCGTATAATTTCTCTCTACATTTGGGCATTATGGTTTGCAATACAGACTCTGAGAAGTTATCATGTTTGGTTCTTTATCTACTTTCTGCACACATCTCCCATTCTGAACGATTCCTCCAGCCATCTTTTTCTTAGTGATTCCTTCTCTATTCGAGGTGCCTTCTCCTCTTTGCTCATGAGGCAGGCTTCCAGTTATGGAGCAATCTATCTGTCCCGTGTATCTACTGTCCTTAGGTGTCACTATCATGTTAGGTTGTTTTATAGTCCACAGATGAGTGCAGTCCTTCTATGTCTGTCCCTCTCTTTCTGACTCATTTCACTTAGCATGATACTCTCCATGTCTATCACTGTATCACTGTATCACTGTCATCCCCTTGATCATTAAATTACTCGAGCAGGTGCCAGTAACATCTCTATTTCTCCCTGCCCTGAGATTTTAGCAGCCTCGTCTTACTCATCTTTTTCCAATGAATGCTCTTTCAGGGTCAGGGGAATGAGACCTTAGTCATTACTGTATTTGGCATATTGAATGAGCCACAGGGAGCTTTCCAGGCTCTGACCGCAGGCAGGATACTCTTGGTAGCTTGCCGGGCTATCCGAGAGGCATAAATGGGTAGGAAGTTTCTTATAATATGTCTTCATTTATGTATGAGGCTTGGTCTGAGCATCAGGAAACTGGCCTGGAGCATGGTGGTGGTTGGGCAGTGGAGGTTGGCTGCGGGGCTTGGGTCCCTTGGGGTGGGGAGGGCTCTCACCTGCCCCACAGCCTGGTGCAGAGTTCAGTGGCATAGTTCTGGGGGCCTCCTTTTATACTCCATGTCTATAAGATTGCTTTTCTTTTGAGAGCTTGGGTTCAACAAATTCAGTATATTACTTGCTTTGGAAATAGGGTAGTGAGACCTCTGTTCCCGTTCTGTTTGTTTGTTGTGTTTTTTTTTGTTTTTTTTTTTTAATTTTTTGTTTTTGCTTTTTGGGTCACACCTGGCGATTTACAGGGGTTACTCCTGGCTCTGCACTCAGGGATCATTCCTGGTGGTGCTTGGGGGACCATATGGGATGCTGGGAATGGAACCTGTGTTGGCTGCATGCAAGGCAAACACTCTACCTGCTGTGCTATCGTTCTAGTCCCTGTTCTGTTTTTTTTCTTAAATTAATTTTAGTTTTATAAAGTTGTTCATGATGATTTGTTACATTCAATAATCCCACCACCATTACACTTTCCCACCACCATTATTTCCAATTTTCCCAACCATCACACAAGCCATGTTGTTTTTAATAATTGTTTTATGTTTATTTCACTAATATGAAAATAAAGCACTTACTATTTGTAAAAAAAAAAAATAAGACCTTGCAGTGTCCAGGATTAAACCTAGGTCACTCATATGCAAAGCATGTGCTCAGTTCATTAAATCATCTCTCTGCCCTTCAATGCATAAAATCTTTAGATATGGACTTGGGTGGGGGAGCTGGATGTGACACTTGCTTTGCATGTGGCTAGTTGGGATTCAATTCCTGGCACCCTATATGGTCTCTTGAGCACTGCCAGGAGTTACTACTGACTGCAGAGCCAGGAATAAGTAAACCCTGACCACAGATGGATGTTACTCAAAAAAGCAAAACCAAACAAAAGCCCTTCGCTAGCCCCTCCAAAAACCTCCAAAACAAAGTCAAGAACCTTTTCCTAAAAGCCCTTTAGACATGGATATCAAAGAACAAATTAAAAGAACCACACATACTTATGAAGGTGTAACACTGTAACCTTTACCCTCTGTACTTAACTCTGTTCCAATGCAGTTTCTAGAAATGCATCCTATGGGCCAGAGCTGGACTGATAGTACAGTGGGGAGGGTGTTTGCCTTGCATGGGACTGACCCGGATTCAATCCCCGGCATCCAATATGGCCCTCCAAGCACCACGAGTAGTTCCTGAGTGTCGAGTTAGGAGTAACTCCTGAGTACTGCTGGGTGTGACCCAAAAAGACAATAAACAAAAAAAAAAAAAAAAGAAGAAGAAGAAATGCATCCTTGAAGAATTAATTTAATGGTTTCCCTACATCTAAACAGTGTTTCACAGATACAATAGGATGGTCATTTACTTTTTCAAAAAGTTAAGCAAAAAGTTTCAATATATATTAATAAATAAGCTACTTATGCAGATAGTTCACTAAAAATAGTTTCAATTATCAGTAGAAAAATGAGGAGCCACAGTCATAGTATAGCTGGTAGGGTGCTTGCCTTGTTTGCAGCTGACCCAGCTTCAATCCCTGGTTCCCAAGGTAGTCCCCAGCCCTGCTAGGAGTGATCTCTCAGTACAGTTAGAATCCCCAAGTATTGTGAGATGTACCCACCCCTGCCCCAACCCCCACAAAAACAGAAGGAAAGAAATTAGAATATTGTAAACAATGTTTTGTAAACAATGTTTTATTTTTTAATTTTTTAAATATTTTGGCTTTTTGAGTCACACCCAGCAATGTTTAGGGGTTTCTCCTGGCTCTGCACTCAGGAATTACTCCTGGCGGTGCTGGGGGATCATATGGGATGCTGGGGATCAAACTCGGGTTGGCTGTGTGCAAGGCAAATGCCCTACTGACTATCACTCTGACCCCTAAACAGTGTTTTATAAGAACAACATTGTAGTGAATAAATCATACCATACCTTTGCAACAGTTACATAACTATGTTGAAAGTAACCAGCAGTAAGGGGAATGATTCTTCAGGGCATAACATTTGAGCTTATGGCCAGGTTGTGACCTGACTGTCAGAGGGCTTCAGATACGCCACCCAAAAAGGAGCAAATATGGAGTCTGAGTGAGTACAGGGTGTTTTCCCTGCACATCACTGACCCGGGTTCGATCTCTGGCATCCCATATGTTCCTCCGACCAGTGCCAGGAGTAATTCATGAGTGTGGTGCCAGAAGTAAGCCCTGACATTGCTGGATGTGGCTCAAAAACAAAAACAGACAAACAAAAAGGAGCAAATGTACTGCACAGTGATAATAATATTGCTTCAGAGTCATGGCCCTACACCCTTCTCTGTCAAATAAGGCATTTGTAAAATATTGCTAAGTAAAGAAATATGCAGTACATATAACCAAACACACAGTTTTAGAAACACATCACGAGACTAACCAATTAAATAGCTGGTTTTAACATATACTAACATATATTAAATAAAGACTACCCACACTTGGGCATCAATAAAAGCACATTCCACAGAGAAATCACAAAGCTGACTGATTATGCAGCTGCCTTTTAAATTCAGTCTTTGAATATATTACTGAAGAAAATTATACATGCAGCACTCAGAGCTAACTGCTGCTTAACTGAGAAATCAATGCTGAGGAGGAGCAGGGAGACATCTCAGCCATGCTGAGTCCCCCAAACAAAAACCACGCCAAAAAGCCGGCAAGCTCCAGAACCAGAATCAAACACAGAATCCTGCATGAGCCCAGCAGAGAAAGCTCATGGGAGTACTCAGGAACAAGCTCAGGGAGATGTTCCACCATAGGACATGGAGCTCTAGAGCAGATCAGGAGTGTAGCCCCTGGGGGAGGGGCCACAGACAACCGAGGCACAGAATCTTGGAAGAGGAAATGGCAGAATTCAAAAATCAGTCTCCAGCTTTTAAAACTACCTTCACAAAGCCTGATCAGGAGGTAAGACGTAGGCCAGGCAAGAAGTCCGGGCTGTGTGGCAGGCCCAATGAGTGCACATTTGTGCTCCTGGAAGCCAGCCTGGGAAAAACCTGTGCCATTCCAAGCCCGGGTAGAAAAGCTGCCAGCAGTCCGTTGAACAGACCTAAGGGGGAAGAACGCATACACCCCCATCCTTTGCATCTGACTGAGGACGTAGTGCAAGCCTTGGACCAGAGACAGAGGAGGTTTTGTCCAATGACAAACACAGGCCCTATAATGTGCTTTGTCCAAGTTATTGGAGTGGGACAGTGCTGCAAGGGCACAACCATGGCAAACTTCGGAAGGCAGCACTGTCTGTACCTCAGCAGGGCTACCTCAAGCCTGTGGCTACAGATTCCCAGCAGCGGCCCAGAACATCACAAACTCAGCACTACAGTCTGCATGTAGATTTCCAAGGTGAACCCTACACTGCAACCCAGGCTGCAGAAAACTTTTACTTCTAGCCCTCACAGCACCCCAAGAGAGAAACAAGAAGCAGAAGTATTCACCTCCTTAATGGATAGAGAAAAATTCCAGAGAAGCTTCCCAAGCATACAATAACTCTCTAGCATCCCTGAGAAGACTTGAAAGTGACAATGGTGGGACCAAGTTAGCACAAAGGTTAAGGGCCTTGCTTTGCATGCTGCTGACACTGGTTAATCTCTGGCACAGCACAAGGTCCCCTGAGCACTACCAGGAGTGATTCCTGAGCACAGAGTCAGGAATAAGCCCTGAGCACCACCAAGCATGGTAAAATACCTGCTGCTTTCCCCTCAAAAAACAGTATTCTTTAAACAAAAGCAAAGTGACAATGGCAAGAACGTTCGCTAAATTGAAGAAAGCAATAGACGAAAGCTCCGACAAGGAGAGGGAAAGTATGAGAAAGCTTCAATCACTGAAGTGATGAACAAACTGATTAACTAAAAAAACACAGTAAATGGGCTCAGCAGCAGAATCACATAAGACAAGGAACAAGTCAGTGTCCTTATATATGAATATATATGAATATGTATTTTTATACGAAGGCATAAACTTTAAGAAACAAAAGCAGGGGCTGGAGCGATAGCACAGCGGGTAGGGCGTTTGCCTTGCACGCAGCCAACATGACCAACACAGGTTCGATTCC
>JAOXYA010052806.1:0-12142 GCA_028565675.1 Sorex palustris | reverse complement strand
AAATGGAGACGTTACTGGCGCCCGCTCGAGCAAATCGACGACTAACGGGAAGTTAAGTGATTAAGTTAAGTGATTAAAAAATGAATTATGAGTCTGGCATCGGAGAGAGAGCTCAGCTGCCGCTCAATCACTGCCCGATGAATATTAATAGCCACCAGGCGGGTGGAGCAAGGAGCAGCGTCTGGTGGGGGAGGGGGGAAGACCCCGGGGCTGGCTGACAGGGAGCAGGAAAGCCGCGCCCAAACAGGAGGTTGTTCAGACAAAAGGCGCGAGCGTGGCAGGAAGGAATCGTGTATGCTACACGGGTCGGGGAGGGGACGGGTGCAGACGTGCGGAGAAGGCCTGCAGCCTGGCTAGCAGGTCACAGCCTCGGGAAGGGGGTTCAGAGGACGAGGTGGGACACGAGTCTGAAGAGAAGACCCCGGAGCGCAAAGCAAGGCTCAGTCAGGGACCGCCCACCTGTCGACCCCACTGGGCCCGGGAGTGGCCCTCAGGGACAGGGCACGGGGGCCGGGCTGCAGAGGGCAGCACCCAGTGTCCCTGAGAGGGGGGTCCGCGGGGAGGCCAGGCCAGCCCAGACCTCAGGGTCGACACCCCTGTGGCCAGGCAGAAAGGCAGTGGACAGTCTCGTCATCACTGGGCATGGCTAGAGGAGGCAGAGGGAAGGAGGGAAGGAGCCCAGAGTAGTGTCCAGAGCTGGAACACATACACACTCACACACACACATTCACACACACAGCTACACAAAACCACATACACACAAGGACACACTCACACGCTCACACACACATACAGCTACACAAAACCACATACACACGACACACACAGAGACAACCACATTCACAACCACACACAACCACACACTCAGAACCACACACACAACCACGTACATAACCACTCACTCAGACACGACCACACACACTCAAAACCTCATACTCACACAACCACACACACTCAAAACCACACACAACCACACATAACCACATACACACAACCTCACAACCCACATACACAACCACACACAAATACAAACACACAACCACTCATACAACCACAAACACACACTCACACACATACACACAACCACACATTCACACATACACAACCACACACTCAAAACACACACAACCACACATAACCACACCTCACACACAACCTCACAACCACATACACAACCACACACACTCACAAATACACAACCACACACAAACACAACCACACTCACAAACACACAACCACTCACACTCTCAACCACACACAATCACACACTCACACACGTACACACAACCACACATTCCCACATACACAACAACAAACTCAAGCGCGTGCACAAGCCCCAGAGGTGCTGATGAAACTGAAAGTGGAAGTGAGGGAAGACCTGCACAGGATGCAGGACCTGAATCGGGAGGGAAAGACACGCCCTGACTCAGAGTCCTGTTGCCTTTTCTTGGTTTATTTTCCTGGACCACACCTGACAGCGGTCGGGCCTTGCTCCTGACTCAGGGTCGCTTCGGGAAGGCTCCAGAGACGCCCTGGGGTGCCAGGGCAGCACGTGCTTGACCCACTGCATGCTCCCGGGCTCCGAGTTTTATCTGAACCAAGTCTGGGGGTGCAGCAGCCGGCTTTGAGCTGTTCGCTGGCCCTTCGTGGCCTTGGGACATCCAGGATCGAACCCAGGCCCTGCAGTGCCGCGAGGGAGTCGGGGATGGACCACAGGGGCAGAGGACGGAGGGACAGTCGGGCAGGAAGGGGCCGGGAAGGAGGGCGGGAGAGGACGGGACCAAGTCACACCAAGAGCAACGTCCCCCTCCCGAGGCCACCGCTGCTCATCCTGAAGGAAGGCTGTCCCCGGGGGGCAGGACACTGAGAAGGGCCCAGACTCCGGGTGGCAGCTGGGACCATGTGCATCCAAACCACATGCGGTCACAGTGCTTGCGCCCGAGGGGCAGGCCTGGCACTCGCCCAAAGTGGGTTCAAGCCACGGCACCTAGACGGCCCCCTGAGCCCAGCCTCTACGGCCTAAGCACAGCCTGTGGTGCCCAGACAACATCTGAAAACAAAACACTATGCCTGAGCCAAACCACGGTCATTAAACAGTTTGGGAGGCACTTGCTGAGGAGTTTGGTGGCGCAGCCCTGAGCCTGATCGTCGGGGGCAGAACACGGTGGCCCTGACACTCTGCTGTGACGGAGCGTGAACCACAGTGCCCACACGAAAACGGGAAAGAAACGATTGCCACCTCCCCCCTTGAGTTCCCTGCTCTGCTTGCAGGCGTGCGGGGCAGGACTGGGGGTGGCAGGGCCACGTGGGAGGCCGGGCACGTGGGGACCAGGCCCAGGACCATGTCGTGTCCCCAGCCCCTGCTCTGGGTCCCGGGGTCCCTTTCCGTAACAAAGCGCTTTCCCTTCAATCTTTTATTATATCCCACCTTGAGACCTGAAGCCACCCCTGTGAGTTCCTCATGATCCCACCCAGAGGCGCCAGGCCCAAGCCCTGCACTGCCCAGGTATCTGCTCTTTGACAGACACAGTTCCAGCAATATAGGAAGGACAGTAACATCTCCAAGAGGCTGACGGCTATCCGGCACTGTCTGTATTCTGAAACATAAGATTTCATCTGCTGTATAATAATTACATGCATGTTCTGTTGTATGTGTGTGTGCACACACGCACACAAGCTGTATGTTCCTTCCGTGTGCTGCAGCCCACATGCATCAGGGGAGTGAACACGAACGCCTGAAACTACGACCCACCAGTCCTATGCTGACGTCCAGGTCTGCAGCGCCGAGGGCCTCAGTCCACGGGCTCCTGGCCACTTGGCAAGCGAGTGCTCACTGCCATCTGGTGGACGCCGGCCTGTCCACCAACAGAAGCCGCGATCTCTAACGTCTTTAACAAATGAAATCACCTTGCCCTTCTCCATCCGTCTTGTTTTGTAAAGGATGATGGCAAATGCCTGCGTTCATCATGTCACAGAAAGAAAACGCAGAGGCTGTGGGTCCCCGGGGCCATCTCTGACCACGGTCCTATCCACGGCTCCCCCGGGCCTGTCAAACACGGCCATTGCCTCCCCTCGCTGGCATGGCCGGAACTGGCTGCAAAGCAGCGAAGGCGCCTTGCATGCAACTGACCCAGATTCAATCCCTGTCACCCCATATTGGCCCCAGAACCCCTCCAGAAGTGACCTCTGAGCACGAAGCCAGGAGTCAGCCCTGAGCACTGCTCAGCATAGCGCAAATCCCACAAACATCAAAGAGACACACAGACACATCTGACGCTGTCACACTGCCCTAGGGAGGCCGCTGCCTGGGGGAGAAAGGCCATAGGTCTCCGCAGTGGGTGGGCACTGGAATAAGAGTCAGGTGTGCAAGGTGGACTTTGGGGGAGAGAAGATGTGTCTCAAAGCCCCCAAGGGTGAACTGCGTTCTATCTTTGCTTGTTTGTCTGTCTATATTTTGGTTGGGAGTCACACCCAGCTGTGCCCAATGCTTCCTCCTGGCTCTGTGCTCAGGGATCACGCCTGGTGGGGTTTGGGGGACCCGATTGGATGCCGGGATTGAACCTGGGTCAGCCGCGTGCAAGGCAAACACTCGCCCTGCTGTACTCTTGCTCCAGCCCTGCTTTCTACTGGTTTGGGTTTGTTTAGGGAGACTGTTTTGGTTTTTGGCTCTCTATTTTATAATGTTAAACGAACCCGTACATCGAGAACTCAGCGCTTCATTCATGTAAGTAAACAACTTCATTCTTGATTAAGTCATTTGAGTGATTCAAATGTTACAGCTTTAACTGTGGAATCAACAAGGAGAACTAACCGTGCGCAAAATCATGCCAGTTTTGACAGAACCTCAGTCACTCAAATAGAAAACTGAAAGTGAATTTAGGAAAAGAGCCATCCGTATAAAACCTGAGAAGAATTTCATCCGAATTTCTTATCTTTTATAGAAGAGTTTACCAGCTTTTTTCATCGCTTTCTGCTTTTTTAATGTTGGGGTTGCACATTATAGTGCGGGGGGCCGTGGGGTGTGGGGGTGACCCCAAGGGGTGACCTGGGGGGGCCATGTGGTATAGGGGTGACCCCGAGGGGTGACCTGGGGGGCCGTGTGGTATGGGGGTGGTGACCTTGGGGGGGTCAGTGAGGTGTGGGGTGACCTGGGGAGCCGGGAGGTGTGGGGTCACCCCGGGCACAGCCTATGCTCCTGCCCCTCCAGCCGCGGTCGTGCCCACTGACCCTTATTGAAAACAATTTTCTCATTTTTCCTCCAATTTGCTCATTTTTCCTCAAATGATCACACTTCAAACCAAGTTGCTTCCTAACATCCAGGGTGTAAATAGCCAACAAATGGCCATTTGCTACTTTAGTGGCCCAGACTCATAAACACCAGACGTTCGGAAAGTAAAAATAATCCTGAATTCATCACATCACACCCCAGTCTTGTCAGTGAAACTCACTGACCGCTCCGGCAGGACCAGGCACCCCAACCTGACTTCATTCTCTTCACGATCTCCTCAGGTGAATGGCCCTCGGGGCAGGAAGCGGAGCTTCGAGAGGGTCTAGCAAGGGTCATGGTCCCACATTTCTCTGCAGATGCCTGAGTTTGTGCTCAGCAGACACAGTTTCTCTCCACGACGCTCCTCCATCACACCCCCGAAACCCTCGCCAAGTCCCAGCCTGTCCCCGGTGCTGGGGACACAGGGATGAGATGGGAACAGTCCACTGCAGAAACGGCACATTCTACTGACCTGCACGGGGCAGGACCAAACAGGCCTCCACGCCAGGGCGCCGTGGACTTGGGAGAGGGCATGTGAGCGCGCAGACAAATACCCTGGTCCCTTGTTGGCACCAACCCTGCCCCACCCCGGCCTCGGCACCCAGGCCCCCGAGTCGGATCCTTCTAAAAAGCCGCATTCGGGGCTGGAGTGATAGCACAGCGGGTAAGGTGTTTGCTTTGTTCCCGGTTGACCCGGGTTCGATTCCCAGCATCCCATATGATCCCCTGAGCACAACCAGGAGTAATTCCTGAGTGCAGAACCAGGAGCAACCCCGGCCCTGTGCATTACCGGGTGTGACCCAAAAATAAAAAATAAAATAAAATAAAAAAAATAAAATAAAAAGCCGCACTCAATCCCCGGGAAAGAAGGGCGCTAGGCGCAATCAGCGTCAGGGGAAGCCGGGCAGAACTTCCGCCCCTCTGGCTGCTCCTGTCTGCAGGGCTGACCCTGCTGGCCACCTGCTCCTGGCAACTCTGAAGTCACATCGGTGACACCATCACACGCTTCTGGCAGAGAAAGAAAAGGCCTCGATGGGTCTCTGCAGTCTACACTGCGGCCGGGGGGCGGGGGAGGGGGCCCGGAAGGCCTTTTCCTCTGGTGGCCTTAGCAATGAAAACCAGTGACAAGCAACCAGCGAGACGCGGGGCCTGGGGGAGCCCAGACGCCCCCCACCCCCTCTGGACGCACCCGCCTCTGAGATGGCCGCTGAGGAGAACGCGGAGGAGACTGGCTCAGACGCAAAGCGGGGCCCCGATGGGGAGCTGACAGCACCCACCAAGGCTGCACCTCATGTCCCGAGACAAAGGTCTGGGTTGCTCCTGTCTCTCTGAGTTCAGAACAGAACCAGGGCTCACACCGGGAAGCACGAGCACTCTCGAAGCTACACCCCAGCCCCCAGACAAAGATTTTTTGAGGGGTATAAAGGGGCACACCCAGCAATGCTCAGGGTTCCTCCTGGCTCTGTACTCAGGGATCACTCCTGGCAGTGCTCTGGGGACCAGATGGGATGCCGGGGATGGACCCGGTGGGCCGCAAAGAAGGCCAGTGCCCAACCCGCTGGACCATGGTTCAGGGCCCCACAGAGGTCACTCGGAAGCCTGAATGACAGCAACCGTCGCAGACCAACGGCCGTGCCCATCGGGACCACACAGTGAGCCCTCCCGACGCCTCCATCTCCCCCACGAGAGGCTCGGGGGCCCCTCCAAGATTCAGACATGCAATGCCACCGCCCACCCCATCTTACCTCGGCAGCCAAATAGTTCCCGGTTGCGAGATGCTTGAACCTGAACAAGCTGTTCCACTGTCCGGCGCCTCCGCGGCAGGGGTCGTGGTGGACCACCTGGAAGGAAGAGCATGTGTAAGGGCAGAACTGACCCCACCACAGGCCGCAGAAGCAAGGAAAAATCGGCTGGGCCTAAGGCTCAGTCCCTGGAACTGAAACAGTATCAGTCTCCCAGCAGAGAAACAATGTGTAACTAGCCAGCCTGAACCCACCTGGGAAGTTCCTGGGCCCAGCCAGTGGGCTCCATCAACCACTACGGGGGCCAGGGCGATAGCACAGCAGGGAGGGCGTTTGCCTTGATTCCCGGCATCTCTTATGGTCCCCTGAGCACCACCAGGAGTAATTCCTGAGTGCAGAGCCAGGAGTAACCCCTGAGCATCGCCGGGTGTGATCCTCCCAAAAATGAAATCAATCACTATGCCCCCAGTCAAAATTCCCCAGATTGCCTTTGGTTAACCTTAAAGATGAGTAGCCTTGGGGCTGGAGTAATAGCACAGCGGGTAGGGTGTTTGCCTTGCACACATCTGACCCGGGTTCGATTCCCAGCATCCCATATGGTTCCCCAAGCACCACCAGGAGTAATTCCTGACAGCAGAGCCAGGAGTAACGCCTGAGCGTTGCTGGGTGTGACCCAAAAAAAAAAAAAAAGATGAGTAGCCCATGTAACCATAAACTGTTACTGTTACTGGACAGTACTACTGTTGCCATCGTGCTTGGTTAACTCTGAACCCTATCAAAACCGCTTGTGATTTGGAGTTGGGGTCCTTGTCAAGACTCCACTATGTTGGGTGAGACTCGGACCCTAGCTCGGGCTAGTAATAAAGTTCCTTTGCTTTTTTGCACTATCGTGTGTGGACTCGGTCTCTCCGCAATTGGGGATTCGAAACTCGGGCACAGCACAAGGGCCGAAACGGCTAAAAAGTAACCCGGGTACAGAGACGCCGACGGCCGACAGTGAGCGTTCACCTGTTGGCACAGACCAAATCCATGCCTCTTCGTGAGCGTACACAAAGTGGGGGACAGAGATGCCCATAGGACAGGGGACGTGAAGCTTGCGTCCCTGCTGCCTGGACCGTCCACTGGTACCACGGCCGCAGCTGAGACCTGACTCCCAGCCGCCAGCAGGAAACACAGCCTCCGTTATTCAAACATGCATTCGGGCGTGGAGAGAGTTCGGCGGGAGGGTGCGGGCCTTTCCTATGGCTGACCTGGCATCCTGTATGGTTCCCCAAGCACCACCAGGAGTAATTCCTGCGGCAGAGCCAGGAGTGACCCCTGAGCACCACTAGTGTGACTATGTTTTGGAAGGGAATGTGACCCGAGGGCTCCACTCTGCCAGGCCCTGCCAGCCGGGGGCACCCCGCAAACCTCAGACTGGGGACAGGCACTGGGCAGGTGCGGGAGGGGACAGTAGGCGGCCGGAGACGCGACAGGTTGCCTCGGGGCTGGGGAAGGTGGCTGGCGCGAGGACACAGCAGGACCCGCACGAGGCTGTGACAAAGCATGGCCAACCCAGGCCGTCCCTGGGCACAGGAAGTACTGGGCAAAGACTCGGGGGATGGGCTGGCACAGAAGCCAAGGTCGGCTCTCACAGGGCCTTCCCCGAGGCTCAGCACTGCCCACGACAGCGATGGCCACCAGAGAACATCGGCAAATGGACACCAGGGGCTCTGCTCCCGGGATCGCTGGGAGAAGAAAGAGCAGAGTGGGCAAGCCTGGGGCCCGGACACCCGGAAGGCCCCTCACCCCTCCTGCACGCTCCAGCCTCAAGCTCTGGGAGCCGGAGCTGTAGAGGCTGCTCCTACCCATCACAGAGGAGACCGCTGCAGGGGAGGGGGCACGGTTCAGGGGCTGCCCAGGGTCTGGGGGCAGCAGGAGTGGGCGTGGCGAGGGGGCTGGTGTTGGAACACTGTCTGCCCAAACTCCGATCCTGACTAACTCTGCAATTTTTTTTTTGCTTTTGGGGTCACACCTGGCAATGCACAAGGGTTACTCCTGGCTCTGCACTCAGGAGTCACTCAGGGAGCCATATGGCATGCTGGGAATCGAACCCGGGTCGGCCGCATGCAAGGCAAACGCCCTATCCACTGTGCTATCGCTCCAGCCCTGCAATTCATACTGACTAAATAAAACACGGCAGCAGCGTGTTATCCCATCAACGGCCAAGACCCAGGGACTATAAAACCCAGCTCCCGGAAGCCTCTTATTGTCTAGTTCTCACTCTTGGGGAACCCGACAGGCTATCAAGTGTATCCTGCCCGCACGGCACAGTCTGGCAGGCTCCCCGCGGCGTATTCGATATGCCAAAACCCAGGAACAATGATGGGTCTCATTCCCCCGACCCTGAAGGAGCCTCCAATGTGGCACTTGCTAAAATCCCAGGGCTGGGACGAATGAATGGAGATGTTACTGGTGCCTGCTCAAGGAAATCAATAAACAACAGGATGACAGTGATACAGTGAAATAAAACTTGGTAAACACCTAAACTTCTGAGGGCTTCTCCTACTCGGATCCTAATAACTTCCAACCTCAGCAGCGAAGTCTCTCCAAGCCTGGGGGAGGCAAACACGGCGGTCCTTGCCATGGGTAAAGACTGCACCGGGGTCCTGCTGCTCACTCTCATCCCCTCCCAGACCCCCTGCTCCAGAACAGAGTCAGGCGCAGCCCCTGGGCGCCTGCCGGTGTGACCCGAAGCACCACAGCAGGGTGGACAGTCTTGGAGAGACTCTCCGGAAATGCTCGTCTTCCAGGGGCCGATCTCGAAGCATTCATCATCCCCAAACCTCTTCCCCAGCAACGGGAAACTCATGGCTCTCCAATCAGCCTCCTGAGGGGGCCGTGAAGACCCCAGAGAGCCCAGAACAGACAGGCGGAGCCCCGAGGGCCAGGGCGGGCCACAGGCTGAGGAGGGCAGGATGCGGCCATCAGCCCAGATTAAACCCTCCCCCGAGACGCCAAGGAGACACGTCAGTACCAACGCCCGTCTCCTGAGGAAAGACGCCTCCCACAGGGCCAGCAGGCACTGCCCACACCATAGCCAGGCCACAAGAGTAGCACGTGCAGAGCGGCCCTCACTGAGACACACAGAGGGGGGTCAGTGTCTACACTCCCTCCACAGTGCTCCGTGCTGTGTGGCCCTCAGAGAGGCACCATGGGAGGGGCTGGAACGTCTGCGGCACAGCCCACAGGCCCTTAAGTCAACACACACAAGTGAAGGGCCAAACCCTCAGGCCGACTGAGCAAACACCACAAGGCAGGCACAGGGTGTGCCAGCCTCACAAGGACGCTGAACAACGCCCCACGTGACCTTCGACGGAAAGATACGGAGCGCATGAGGAATCCGAGATGCTAAGAAATGCACCTTTCAGCATCACCTGCCCAGGGGTGGCTGAGCGTCTTCCGCCTCACTCTGGAGAGACGCCGGGAACAGAGTCCCGGGGAGAAGCTCTCATGGTTTGGAGGGATGACCTCAGCGACCCTCATGGGGTCAAGGACATGGTCCGAGATATGCTGAGGGTCTCCTCTCTCTGAAGGCAGGACAGGCGCTGTGGGTGTCCACACGCCGTGGGACACCCACTGGGCCCCCTGCCAGTGCTCCTGATGAGTGCTCCCGGGCTCTGAGCCCCGTGACCCCGCTGTGTTGTGACCTCATGGGGATAAGCCACACAGCCTCGAGCCTGCTATTATCCTGCCTCCTGCACTGGCCTCTTCCAGGTCTTTCTGTGTGTTTCCAGGAATGGAGGCCTCACAGGCAATGCTCAGGGGGCCTCGGGGCTCTGGGTGGAAGGTCAAAGCCAGCGCCCGAGGATGTGGTGTGGCTCAGGCCACGGCCTGCTGGGCACTCAGCTCCTCCGGCTGGCACTCGTCAGCTGGGCTGTGCCACTGCTACCAGCATGAGGTACTGTGGAGGCCTCCTCGGCTCATGGCCTGTTTCTCTCAAACCCAAATGCATCCACCAAACGGCCCCGGAACCTGGGCCTCCCGCGTGCAAAGCACATTCTTGCTCTATGTCATTAAAACTAAAGCGTGTGAACATATAAGTCACTGTCACTGTCCTCCCGTTGTTCTTCGATTTGCTCGAGCGGGCCCAGTAACGTCTCCATTGTGACAATTGTTACTGTGTCTGGCACATCGAATACGTCAACGGGGAGCTAGCCAGGCTTTGCCATGTGGGCAAGATATTCTCAGTAGCTTGCCGGGCTCTCCGAGAGGGGCGGAGGAATCGAACTCAGGTCGGCCGTGTTGACTGCTTGCAAGGCAAACGCCCTACCCACTGTGCTATCTCTCCAGCCCAACATATAAGTAATACGACTAAAGGTCGTGTGAGGTTGTGACGTGACATGTCACATACTGCTTGCTGTCAAGAGCAAGAGGTTTGAGCTGGCTGAGGATGTACAAGCCTGGAGTGTCCGGGATGCTGACTGGTCCCACGTGACTCCAAACGCTGAGGCCCCGAACCCCTGCAGGCCCCTGCACTCTCTACAGGGAAAATCTCACATTTCCTAACGGACCCCCACGGTGGCACAACAGAATGACATCTCTCAGAAACACATTTGAAGCTGACTGAGCTGGGGCCGGGGGTCACTCAGCCGTGGACACCCTCGAGCCTTCAGGAGGTCCTGGGTTTACTGAGGACCATCGCACAGTCACTCACTGCAGCTTGGAATAACGGAAGAATGAGCTAACAAAGGGCCTCTCGTGAGCCAACAGCTTTCCCTCATGGTGACCATCAGCCCATTAACTTAAAATGAACACTGAGTCTAGTGAAACCCAGTGCCACAGGGGCACTGAGGCTTCAGCTCCCTGTCTGGCAACACATCACAAAGGGCTGGCCCTGGGGTCTTAGCCAGACCAACAGTGCCCAGGGGGGCTCCTGGAAGCACCAGGAATCAAACTCGTGGGCCACATGCAAGGCCCTGGACTCTCTCAGCACCTACAACGGGTTCCTTAAGGTGTGGTTTTTTTAGAGCAACTTTTCATTTTAATGTAAACGATTGTTAAAAGCGATCCCAGGTGCGCCCTCGCCCAAGGCCAGGGAGAAGAGCCATCCATCATGAGGAGTGAGGAAGTTCAAGCCACCGTATCCCCGAGAGGAGGCAGCCAGGGCACAGGAATGACCACGCCACGGTCTGCCACAGGTGCGGCCACGGCAAAAAGAAAGACCCAGGAACCCTTGGCCTGGAGCGCAGGTCGGCAGCCCCGGGGACACGCACCTCTACTTCCCAGAGCGCCTTTGAGCTCGTGGCCGAGGTGGCCGACTGGCGCAGGGTCGTGCGCAGGAAGATGTGCTGCTTCTTCTCGTACTCGTCACACGTCAGGAACTTCTCCTGCTCCGCGTGAAACAATCTGACAACGTCGCCCTGGAAACAAATGGGCCGAGAAGCACTGCATTCCAGCAAGTGTCTGAGAGGCAGAGGCGAGAGGCAGGTGGTTCTTTGGGGACTCGAGGGACGCTGGGGCACCCCAGAGCTATCTGGCCATCGGGTGGTTCATGTGTTTCATTTCAAAGCATGAGAGGCGACAAACGCATCTCAGAACCGAACAGCTCGCTGCAGAAATGCCTCCAGACTTTGCAATAGGCCACTTTGGCTGGGCTACTCCAGATGGGAGCAGGTGCTGTCCCTCCGCCTGCCCCCCCCCTCCAGGAATCTCGGCAGCATCGTCTTCCAGAACTCAACAAGAAGCCCAGGTACACTGGAGCAGAAGCGGCAAATGCCAGGCCTCATGGGAAAGGAGAGGAGGCGGCCCTTCCCCATCCCCCAGCCCCGATGGGACTTGGAGATGATGTCCACGAACTGCCCCCAGCTACTTATTAAGCTCCTAAACATTTGGTCATGATCCAGAGACACACAAACGAATCTCTGAACCGAGCATCTCGCTGAGAAGATCTCTCAAGACCCTAATTATTAAATTTCAGAATTCCAGGAGCATTATATGCTATTGATAACAAGCCATACAAAACAACTTGTCTAGCATTGCCTTTTCGGCAGGTTTGAGTGGTGGTGGGAAAAGGTAAAGGTAAAGGTAAAGGCCCTCCCGTTGATCATCGATTTGCTCGAGTGGGCCCAGTAACGTCTTCATTGGAGACTTT
>JAOXYA010052798.1:0-12143 GCA_028565675.1 Sorex palustris | reverse complement strand
GAGGAATCGAACTCGGGTCGGCCATGTTGGCTGCGTGCAAGGCAAACGCTCTACCGCTGAGCTATCGCAGCCGGCCTTTGCTTACTAAATATATATATATACATATATATATATATATATATAATATTAACTTGATCCTAGCTGCATTTGCCTTTGAGCACTTATCTCTAAGTTAATTTAATCATCCCCTGTTTTTTATATTGACACTATTTTTGGTATTATCTGTTACTTCTAACCGGAGAGCTGAAATGAAGGCCAATAGATACATATATATATAGAACTTACAAACTTTGAAAGGCTGGAGCAATAGCACAGCAGTTAGGGGCATTTGCCTTGCATACGGCTGACCCGGGTTCGATTCCTTCGTCCCTCTTGAAGAACCTGGCAAGCTACCGAGAGTATCCTGCCTGCATGGCAGAGCCTGGCAAGCTCCCTGAGGCGTATTTGATATGCCAAGAACAGTAACAACAAGTCTCACAATGGAGATGTTACTGGTGCCCGCTCGAGCAAATTGATGAACAATGGGAGGACAATATTAACTTAATTTAAGGAAACCATGTTCTCAAACAAGCATACACACATGCAAATGAACATACACAATCACATCCAGTTTCACTAATTTAAGTCATTTAGAATAGCTGAGGCTGCACAGAAGAAAAGTAATCATAAAAAGCAAAAGTAATAGATTCTTTTCATTTTGAATCTTTCTCCAGTTTTTTACAGAAAAACAAAACAAAAATAAAGATCTATACTCCATGGAGTGATGTCCCAAGACAGCAGAGTCACAAATGGTCAAGGAGGTAAGAACTCACGACTTCCTACACAGATACAGTTTTAATACAGAGTAATTGAAGGCATGCAGGCCATGTACTGCATTTGTGTAGCACTGCATGTAGATTTTTAAAAAAAGAAGCAGAAAGACTTGAGAGAAAGAATAAGGATATGAAAATATGTATACCTGTAGAGCAAAATTATTCAACATTTCCTTTTTGTTTCTTTTTTTTTTTTTTTGCTTTTTGGGTCACACCCGGCAATGCTCAGGGGTTACTCCTGGCTCTGCACTCAGGAGTTACTCCTGGCGGTGCTCAGGGGACCATATGGGATGCTGGGAATCGAACCCGGTTGGCCGTGTGCAAGGCAAACGCCCTACCCGCTGTGCTATCTCTCCAGCCCCTGCACTATCTCCCCCCCCCCATCTCTGAGTCATTTTGATGAACTGAAAGGACTTATTTTGGTGGATGGAAAAGTACCTTAATATTAGAGGCTTGAACAAAGTGCTCCAATAGCCACACCCCCTTGGCTTCTTCTTTGGTCTATGATGGAGTTTGATTGACCTTTGCTATTCAGAACATTTTCAGATTTTACCTTTTATTGGGAAGTAAAAGAAATAGTTAAGCAGTTGAAACCCTGCACATCTCTACACTTCTGAGTTCTTTTTCTTCTCATTCCTGATTAGCCGATTCTTTATTGAGCTGATTCCTTTGACATAGTTACTTGTCAACTGCAACCATGCCCATCATTCGATTTTACCAAATCTTCACCTAAAGTCATCACTATAGAAACCAATATTATTTGACTTTTTGCTGACAGCACTTAATAGTCACTGCTATTGTTTCCTCACCCCTAACCCCACAGCGGACAGAAACCAATGCCACATCTCTAGGTTGTCCCCAGATCTCAGTTGTAAATAGCACTGCAATTTTTTTAATGTGTGTGTGTTTGTGTGTGTGTTCTTGGGTAGATACCAAAAAATTGGAATCTTTCAGTCATATGGTGGTTCTGTTTTTAAACATTTTTGAGAAATCTCCACATTGTTTTCCATAGAAGCTAGAGCAGTTTACATGCTTATGGATGGTAAATGAGGATTCCTTCCCCATATCCTACCAGTATTTGTTTCTGGCCGTTTTTCCTATGGGCTATTCTCACTTCTGTTTGGAGGAATACCATAGGTTCTTTGAATTAAATTCCCTTGATAGGCAGTGATGCCAAGCATTTTTGCAGTCTCTGTTGGCCATCTACATGTCTTGGAAGAAGTGTCTGTTCAACTCTTCTCCACACCTGGTGGTTGGGAAAGGGTTGGTTTATATTGTTGAATTTTGGGAAGTCTTTATATATGCTGGATCTTGCCATTTATGATCAATCTTGAACACAAGCAGCTGTTAGTTTATATGTGTTTTGATGCCAAACAAAAAAAAAGGTGTCTTCTGTAGGTGGACAAGGTGGAAAAAAGCACTATGTGTAAATTTTTTTAAAAGGCTTTCTGTTTCATTTGGTGAATTAGTAAAGATGACCCAGAGAGAGAGAGAGAGAGAGAGAGAGAGAGAGAGAGAGAGAGAGAGATAAAGAGAGAAAGAAATGTTCATGAGAGAACATGGATTCCTTATGGACATTGACCTTAGGCCTTTTTGGTATGTCTGTGTGTGTGTGTGTATGTGTGTGTCTGTATGTGTGTGTATGTGTGTGGACATCTCTTAAGCAGAGTTCAGGGTATTGCTGGGCTACTTCCCAAAATACTCGCCCCAGCTATGTGACTCATACAGTTCACTGCTTGGATCGGCAGTGTTGGGAGCCATACTGGGGCCTCCTGTGTATAAACACTCATACCAACCCTTTGAGCAATCTCCACAGCCCTTGATTTTTATTGTGGGTTTTGATTTTCTAAAGCTTTTTTGAGTGTTCAAAGATCATTTCTGGTGGTGCTCAGGGGACCATATTTGTGCCAGGTAGTGATGACGAGTTATCTGTGCTCAAGGCAAGCATCGTAACCCATGTAATATCTTTCTAACACCTGACATTAAGTTTTAGTTGGAAACCAGTCTGGAACAGGGAGATTGGCAAATTAACCCCCCCAAATTTTTGAATTTTCATTGTCAAGATCCACACCCCACTGCCTATCAAAAGACTCTTCATTACTAGTTCAATGGTCAGAAATATGTGAATGTAAGGTTGACATATAAACTGGATGGCAACAATATTTGGTGCCCCATATAGTATAATATTTGGTGCCCCATATAGGCTTACATCATTGTTTATTTCTAGACAAAGTTATGAATTTGTGCTGCTCCATGTCTGTACCTTCCCCCAACCTGCCTGTATTCCTATAAGCAGCAATTACATTATTAACTCCAAGGAAGGATTTTTCAGAAGCCATAAAATTAACTAGCCTCCATTGATTATAGCCACCAAATAGCAAGCATTAATAATTAGTACTCTAATCTTAAAGCATTTGTAAGTTACCAATGACCATAAAGCTCCTAAACTATCTATAAGCAGAGTGGCTTGTCATATGGAATCTTTCTGCTCTTCAGTAACTATTTAAGAAATTTACACTTCTGGTGGCTAGACAACCTGACAATCTTTTTCCAGAAATCAGAACTTGAATTTAATCCATGAATAAATAATTAAGACAATTTATATTCTATTACTGCTTTAATTTCATGACAATGATAATTGTAATAACTTAGCACTCTTAGATTTCTCATTATATATATTTATTTCTCATTATATATAATGAGTATAGTATCCATCCTCATGATAGTATTCATTATGGGCCCAATATCAAGTACTCCATTATATTGTCTCCCATAAGATATTCTTCAAATTCAAGTATTTAAGCATACAAAATGACTTCTACCAGGAGAGCTATACAAAAGAATATTCTTTTAAATTTGGAAAGTGTATTGAAAATATGTGTTTGAGGATTTGCTGTGTCATAACACTGGAGCACCTCAAGAAAAAATGTTCAACGTGATCAGCCACCATCCAGATCACATGTCCTCCTCTCCCAGAAGGGGCCATACCATGTCACCAGAAATAGAGCCAGCTGTTTCACTCGGGCGCCCTGGAAGGGGGTAGGTGAGACCCCTCCCCACCCCAAGGGACCCAGCCTAAAACAAACAAACAAAAAATTTAGGCTACAACTCACACTGCTCAGGGATTACTCCTGGCTCTGTGCCCAGGGTGTCGCTCCAGACAGTCTCAGGATCATATGTATATATGATGCCCTGGATCAAACCAGGGTCAGTCATACACTGGCAAGTGCCTTTATCTATCTCTCCAATCCCTTGAAAACTAGCTTTTTACTCAGTGTGGAAACTGGGAAAGTTCTGTCCTTTTTTTTCAGCTCTTCTTTGTTTTCCACGTTGGATCATTTAAATTGACATTATCTTCAAATTCCGAGTCTTTCCTCTGTTTCTCTAGCCTGCAAACTTAATCCAGGAAACTTTTTGTTATTTTATTTTCACTTACAAAATATTCCTTTGGACCTTTATATTTTTATTTCTTTGTAGAAAATTTCTATCTTTCTATTAGCTTTACATTTTTCTTTTTTAAAAAAATTAAAATAATATTTTTATGACTCTTTGTAGTTTCAACTTTTTTTTACTGTTCTTGGAACATTATAAAAAAACCTACTTTAAAATACTTGCTTATTGCAACGTTTGGTTGTTTATCTTTTATTTTTATTGTCTTCTAAAGAATAATTCGACTTTTTTCTCTATGAATGTTATTAAGATTCCAGTTCTTATTTAAATTCTTTGGAGAATACTGGAGGATTTTGTCAGTTTTATTTAGCAGATGCTTGATCATATTAATTCAGAACACACTTTTTTTTGATGGAGGGGTGGCTATACCCAGCATTGTTCGGGGCTTATTCCTGGTTCTGCGCTCAGGGATCACTCCTGGTGGGAGCTCTGGGGAATATATGAGGTGCCAAGGATTGAACTTGGATTGGCCATGTGTAAGGCAAGTGCCCTACCTGCTGTTTTATCAGCCCCAGAACACACTTCTTTTTTTTTAATTAAAAAAATTGATTAGTGAATCACCATGGTGTACAGTTATAGACTTACAAACTTTTGTGCTTGCATTTCTGTCATACAATGGTCAAGTACTCATCCCTCCACCAGTGCCCATTTGCTACCACCAATGGACCAAGCATCCCTCCCACCATTCCAGCCCTGTACCCTCCAACCAACTGTGACTCTGCAGAACACACTTCTTTTTTAAATTAATTTTTGCTGATTTTTTAAATTGAAAAGCCATTTTTCCTCTGTTAAGAGTCCATAAATCTGCCAAGAAGAATCAGGAGTAATGATCTTCTTACCAGTTCATTCCCAAATCCACTGGAAGCAGGAGGCCAAGAGACAATCCCACCATAGTTCCTGTGCTCAGAGAGGTCTGCTGGGAGAACAGAGCATGAATAGGATGAGAGGTAGGGGTGGGGTGGGAAGGAAGAGCTAGAGGAGAGCAAAAGCACAGGAAAGACGGATAAATGGTTAGTTTGATGTCAGTTCAATTCTCACAGCTTTTGCAGAGTGCCACCCAGAGGCCAGTCTGATACTTGGGTCATAGATAATATGTGTAATTCGGTGCTCATGACCCTTTGTATTCTGTCCTATGTGAGATTCATTGTGGTTGTGTCCGTGTATGCCTGTGTGTGTGTGTGTGAAGATTCATATGTATTCAGTTTTGGAAATGAGCATCAGAGTTTATAAGCAGCTTTATAGAATTAAAAAATTTTCTTTTCGTGGTTCTTCAAGCCCATGTTCTTCCTTGAATTCAAATCTCACTTGCTGTCTCTGTGTTTCTTTGCTTGCTTATTTCCACCCTGGAGAACATGTGTTATCTCGGGAACATATACTTTTTTCTCTTCTCCCCTTCACATCTTTCTAAATAAGTTTCAATACAAACTTTCTTGCTTCACCAAAATACAACAACAAAATTTTTTTTCCTTCAAAAAAATAGAGAAGAGAAACAAGGCATAAAAAAGCAAAACCCAGTAGCAATAGATTTTGAAGAACATCTAAAAATATTCATATTTTTGACTTATTAGGCACTGAATTTAATATAAGCATTAATATAAATTTTATGTATTTAGCAAAGTTAAGGATGGATTAAAAATATGAAGAAAGAATAAGGGACACTGAAAGTTAATCTTGCTAACATTATAAAAGTAATATAAGAGAAATCATAGAAATGAAATTAAAATACTTAAGATTTGAAATTCAGTTAGACACTACTCGAAGGTAAAAGTAGAAAAGTTTTCTAGCCTGTAAGCCCAGAGATAGAACTGTGTAGAGAACATGAAAGAGAGGTTTAGAGACATGGAAAACACACTATGAAAACTGAATAAATACAACTATGGATTCAAAGGAGGTGATAGAATTGGGCAAAGGCAATAGTGGAGAAGGACTTTCCAGAATTAGTGAAAAAAATCAGACATTAATATATTAACACATGAAATACATTGTGTCCTAATGTAAATGAATAAAAATACATACACCACTGATTGTGCTATAGTTAAACTGCAGGAAACCAAAAATTCAGAAAAGATCTTAAAAGCAGATTGGAGAAAGATCATCTATCAATAACTATTAGACTAACATTTTTTCCCCCAATCAAGATTAGAGGAAGACAGGAGATAGAAAATATTTGACAGTGATTATAATTAAAAATGAGCATATTCTATGACATTATCTCTAAAAAAGAGATATGGTATCAAAAGAAATAACTAAAATATATATGTATATGTAAGAATGAAATGTATTCTGCATGGTACACTGAAAGTCAATAGGAAAGGGCTAATTTTCCAATAAATAATATGGGAATAATTAAAAAACATTTTTTTGTCTTTTTGGGGGAGGGGTTGGGGCCACACCTGGCAGTGCTCAGGGGTTGCTCCTGGCTCTGCACTCAGAAATTATTCCTGGTGGGATTGGGGAACCATTTAGGATGCTGGGGATGGAACCCAGGTCAGCCACATGCAAGACAAGCTATTATCTCTCCCCCAGTTCTACCAGGAGTAACCCTTGAACCCAGAGCTCAGGACAACCCAGAGCACCATCAGGTGTGCCCCCCCCAAAAAACCTAAACAATGTTTTCTGAAGTTTTTCTTTTTCCGTCTCTTTCTCTTTTCTTCCTTTCTCTCTCCCTTCCTCTCCTGCTTAGAAATGTCCTGAATTCAGATCCAGGGCATGTTTGTATGAGATTAGCAGATTAGCAAGTGCTGCAAGATGACTCATAACAATCAGAAAGAATCCCACCAGAATTAATACATGATAGCTTTTCCGGGATCCTTTGTTGAGTCAACTTTCAGGAATATTTATACAAGATGACATCAGCTTGTGTGACTTTATATAGACCATCTGTTACACTTAAGTGCAACTTTTCAATTATGTAATCTCTACTACACTACATGAACCTCAAGGGTGGGCTATAGGTCTTTCAACAACTAGAAAAACAGAATATTCATTGTTTGAATAAATGGTGATGAACCATTAATGGTGATAAAGCAGGTAACATATATAATAGAGTGGTCAAAAGGTTGAGCTCTGAATATAGAACCTCCAGGACTGAAAATTTTGTACTTAGCATCCTTGTGAGCACTGTCAAATTGTGTAATCTCCCTGAATCTCAGTTTCCATATCTCTGAAGTACAGATAATAGAGGCACTTTCTTGAGGTTATTAAGAGGATTAAAAAATGCTGCACTTAGTACACGAAGTAGCTGATGCTCTTCCTGGAACACTATCTCCCCAGATATCTGCAAGATTAATTTTCCTGTCTCCTTTAAGAATTTGCTTGGATGCTGTCTTTCCAATAAACCATACCCTAACCAACCAGTTTAAATTACAATGTGCTCCCAATTCTTCTATTTTACTCTTTACTTTTTTACTTTACTCTATCCCAATTCCTATATTCTGATTGTACTCTTTTATTGCACCTTTTAGCATACTATATAATTTGCTTTTACATTACGTGATACTTACTAGGCTGGAAACTTAGCTTTTAGAACTTAAGGAAATTCCAGTAAAAAACAGCTTGTGTCTGATTACCTGTTTGACCACTTACTGAAGTGTAGCATTAGTACGTAATGGCTGAAGTTGTCTTAATTTGAAATAAGCCCTTGAACACAAAACGTTCTTAATATTTGTTCCTGAAAAGTTAAAAGAATACTTCCCAGGAAGTGTGTACACGGTTATTAAAGTGTACAATGTAATGATTATATATATGCATACATAAAATGCTTATTACAATAGCATATACACTATCTTATATAACATCAAGGGTTGTTTTTTTGTACTGATATATTATCTAAGCAACTTTCAATTTTACACTATATATTGCTAACTGTAGTTACAGGGCTAAGTATTGAAACCCCCAAAACTGTTCTTTTTCCAAGTAGAACTTTCTACTTTATAATTAGAATCATTTCATTTCCAACTCCCAGACCTTAACATCCACTGTTTCACTTTCTATTTCAATGAGTTCAACATTTTCATGATCCACAACTAAGTGATATCCTATAGCAGTTGTCTTTCTTTGCTTGATTTTCATTATAATAATGGCTTCAGGGTTCATTCATGTTATATCGAGTCATGATTCCCCACCTTTTGTGGCTAAGTAATATTTTTCACAGCAGCTATAGCAATTTGGTTTTCCTCCAAGAGTGCACGAAAATGTCCCTTTCCCTGAATCTTCAATAACACTGTATTTTTCATTAGGGCCATTCCAAAAGATGCTAGGCCAATCAGATTGTGGTTTTGATTTGTATGTCTCTGAATATTGGCATTGCTGAGCATCTTTTTCTGTACCTTTTAGCTGTTTGTGTTCCTTGAAAAAAAATGTCAGTTTGCAATCTCTGATAGAAACAATTCCTAAGAATTCTGCAATTCTGCAAACAGAACTGTGAACAGAGGTAGCAAGGGTGGAGGCAGGGGGAAGTAAGATCATTGATACGATGATGGAGGAATACTGACCTTCTAGTAGTGGGAGTGCAAGCATAAAACAAAAATATTAATATTACTGTAAACCAGAATACCTTAGTAAAAATAACTGATTAGCAAAAGTTATAAATTATATGAACTCAATGTACAAATTTTAAAATACATATTATAAAAGTTATAAAAAAACAAAAATACAAATTAATTCCCCAACTGTTAGATTTTCTGCCCTTCCTAAAATCAAATTGATAGTTTGTTCTGATATTTTGGATGTTTAGAGTTTATCTGATATATAGCCTGGAAAATATCTTGTTCTATTCCATGAATTGCCTTCTCATTTTGTGAACTGTTTCTTTTGTTTTGCAGAAAATTTTGGTTATATTACTCACTTTTTTTTTCTTTTTTGGTTATAATTTTGCTTTAATATCCAAAATCAATGGCAAGACCAATGCCAGAATTTTTTCTTAGTCTCTCTTCTAAGTGTATTTTTTTTGCTTCAAGCCATACAGTTATTCCATTAATCCATTTTAAATATTTTTGTGGGTGCTAAAAATAGTGGCATAATTTTATTTCTTGAATGTACCCCTTTGAATGTTCTTGCCTCTATAGTCAAGTGTTGCTTGAATATATATATATGTCCATATATATATGCAGCATATTTCTGAACACTTCCTTTTGTTCCATAGGTCTATTTTTATGCCAGTACCACAAGAACCTTACAGTGTTGGTTATATTTTCTAATATAGTTTGAAGTCAAGAATATGATGTCTCTAGAAATATTCTTTTTTTAATGTTTCTGTTTTCTTTTTATCATTTGTAAAATGCTTTTTGAGGCACCATCGTTTATAAAGTGATTTATGGTTCCATACAAATTTTATTATTGAGTGCTCTAAATCCTTGAAGAATGCCATCTTAATTTGGATAAGGATTGCATTGAATTACATAATTGAGATAGTATGGTCATTTTGACAATATTCTTCTAATCCATGAACATGGAATATTTTTTCCATTTCCTAGGTTTCTTTTCTCCTTCTTAAGTGACTGAAAGTTTTTATGGTATAGATCTCTCACCTCTTTTGTTAAGTTGATTCCTAAGTATTCAGTTTTGGGACACTATTTTGAATGGGATAGACTATTTGATTACTTTCTCCTCTAATGCATTATTTACGTATAGAAATGAAATGAATTTTTGTGTGTTGACTTTATAGCTGGTTACTTTGCTATGTTGATTTATTCCTTCTTAGAACTTTTTGTGGATTCTTTAGAATCTTCTATGTATTTGATCATATCATCTAGTATTTTGTTGAATCTTTCTGCATCTCATCAAGGATTTTTTGCAACAGTTGTCTTTTCCTGCAGAGTTCTTGTCTTTCTTTGGAATCAAGATAATACTGACCTTCTGGTCTCTGGGTGGATGAAAATTTCTCCAAAACCTTGTTCACTATAGCAGTACAGAGAAAATAGTCAGCTTCAGGCTCTCAAAAAGTGCCTGTATTACCAGCTGCAAGGATGGATATAACTTCTGAGAGCTTCTTGAAGGGCTCATGCCTTGTCATTGACTGGATCTAGGTGGGCAGAACTAGCTCTGGAGTATGGCTAAAAGGAATAACAGTCAAATTATGGGTTTATTTCCATTTGCATGGCCAAAATTAAGGTCTCATATCTGGCTCTGGAGGTTTAGATGGACATGATTTTTTCTTTTTCCTTTCTAGAGTTAGATCATCCCTGGATGAGATTACCTTGACTAAACAGAAATATAGGATCTTTTTATGATCTCTTGGAGAGAGGAGTGTCTCCTACACCGAGGAACTCTCCTAGGCTGAGTGAGCAGGATGGCGTATGGTCTTCCATTGGAACAGTCTGCAGCTCCTTTACAGGACCTAAAATCTTACTGAGTTTGATGTATTTACCATGAAGGAATGCTGAACAATTGCTGAGAGGGCCTAGAATGTGCTTATGGCACTCTTCAAGATCTAGAGCTAGAACCAAGTTCTATATGCTTATTACCCAGTGAATAAGTGAGTGTTATTTTTCCTGAGCCCCATTGTATGTGATTCTGCTGGGACAGAACCAAGCATGATGGAACTACAGCCATGTTCTTGGGGCTGGGGGGGCTACAAAGTTTCCTCAGACCTATAGCCAGGATTACAATCGGATCAACTGCTACTTAGGAGATAACTTGTATTCTTAAAACTTCTCTAGCTATTTTAGACTATCCCTGGGTTTCACAATATCCTATCTAGATCAAAATCCCACAACAAAGGTACATTTGTTATGGGTATATGTCAAACTACTACTAACAGGACTATCAAAGGGACACATACTATCTGATCATCTCACTGCCATTATTTTCCACAACCTTAGTTTTCACTTTTTTAGTTAAAAACAAAAATGTAATGAAATACTATGACTTATTTTTATATCAAAATCTGCATGGGGGCCTGTGTACGGAGGCCAACTGTAAACAGCATTCTAGCCAGGTGACCCAACATTCTTAAATGGCATCTAAAGCAAAAAAGCCAAGTCAGCAGGATCCACAGTGGTTCTGAGTGTGTCTGTGACAGTATCACACCTGTTATTATAGAGGAGCAGAAAACCTTGTGAAAGTGTTGTGAACACCAACACTGAGTCAGAAAGCCAAAGAAAGGAACCGTTTAAAAATAATAAGAATATCAATTGTGGTCTGTTCAGGTATACATATGATTACTGAATTTTTCAGGCCAGGAAAGGGGATGGTAGAATAGAGATAAAGCATCCCAAATCACGTTGAGTTTTCTCCATCTCCATCACATTCTGTCCTATAAACACTAGCATATTTTTTAATTGTAGGGGAATGAGTTCTCTTTACTCTCACAGACCTTTTCCTTTTCTTAAGCTTCCTTCAATGAAGAAAATTGCTGGTCTCTTCTCTCCCTTCTCTTGTTTTCCCAAGAGAAATATATTTTATGTCCCCAAGCTGAGGTAACTTTAGTTTACTGACCTTGTTTTTATTTTTAAGATATCTTAAAAGATGTTTAAGCTGACATTCTCCCAAGAGACAGTTTCATAGGCTTACATTCTTACTGCTATGCCACTTAATTTAATTATGTCATCTTGTCATTGCTACATAAACTCTCAGGGGCCCTGGGAAACCCACTTCAATGTTTTACATTCCAAGCATCTCACTCTTCTCTCATCCAATCACAGTTCTTTTCATCCTCATACTGGTTATACCAAATAACTCTGCTAAGATGAAATCTTCTCCCTGACTAAGTCAAATGGAGATTAAAGATTAAAGATATTGATAAATATCATCAGCCAGTCCAGAGAAAGAAAGGTGAAAAATATCTCTTTCTTGTCAAGGTTTGGCATCCTCTGCCCCTGTGCCTCCAATGTGGACCAGG
This sequence comes from Sorex palustris, assembly GCA_028565675.1. NCBI lineage: Eukaryota > Metazoa > Chordata > Mammalia > Eulipotyphla > Soricidae > Sorex > Sorex palustris. Next base: position 41 of record JAOXYA010052798.1, on the reverse strand, counting down.
AGGGTTAGGGTGCAGAAATTAACAGGCCTCAGGGCTGGAGT
>JAOXYA010052789.1:0-12144 GCA_028565675.1 Sorex palustris | reverse complement strand
GGTAGGAGCTGAATAGTATTCCTTTGTGTATTTATGTAGCATAACTTCTTTACCCACTCATTAATCTTTGGATATTTGGTTTGTAAAAAGATCTTTGCTACAATGAATACAGGTGTGTATCTATCTTCTCAAGTTGGTGTTTTTGTGTTCTTCGGATATTTTCCTATGAGTGAAATTTCCAGACATATAGTAGTTCTGTAGGACAATGTGAAAACCTACGTATGAAAACAGCATGGAAACTTAGTGTTTCCTATGCATATTAAGAAAAAGTCTATACAATGGTTTCTTGTGCATGCCTTATTTATAGCCAATACATAATTGCTTACAATGCCCTTTCCTAATCACTAGAGGATATAGTTAGGTGAATGTCTGCTTTTCTCCAAAGCTCACTTCTCAGTATACAGCATATGTTTTGCTGAGGTTATGAGGCCAGTATTCAGACAACCCAGAGAATATCAGGAAAAATGGGCAAATGTCTCCCTCCAGCTGCCTCTTCATACAGTGGAGGGAAGTACAGCCCAGAAGGATTTTCCTCCTTGAACAGGAGTATTCAGAGCAGAAGACAGTAGGGTACTTACCTCTAGGATCACTACTCCTCTCAAAGCTCTTTATTTGGGGGTACAGTGAAGATTTCTTGTAGTCTGTTTCAGGAAATAAGCACAAGTTATGAACTGTGGTCAACAAAGAAAGCTAAACAAAATGAAATCTAATGTATACCTAGAAAGCAGAACCTAAGAAGAATCAGGATCTCAATAGGTATTTTTCCTTGGGTTTATGATCCTGAGGGATTTCCATGGCACCTGGTAACTAGAAACAGATTGCCCCACTGTTTTCTAATATGTTGTCATCTGATACTTTCCAATGACTAGGATGATTGTTGCCTTACCCATCATAGACCACCAACCTTGTGCCCTGTTTGGAGCACTCAAGAATCCTGAATGCGGTCAGTGCAGGTGTATGAGGAATTCAAAGACCTATGTCTATGGACAGGGATTTGGACATTGTGAGCATTCAGATTTGGATGCTTGACTAGGCTAAGGAAATGGATGTTCTTCTTTCTGGTGGAGAGATAAGGTGTTACTTCTAATCCAAGTTCTATAATCAATTATATTGCACAAAATTTTAAGCTCTCAATCCCATAGGATTTGTGGATATAATTAAGAGTGTTGCAAATTTCAGTGGAAAAATTAGCATCTTTGTTTTCATTAATTTATGATTAATATTTTACTTTCCTTTCATTCTATTGAAGTTAGCAGCCCAAAGAGGTATTAGAGTACCTAAGACTTTGTCTCCAGTAGAAACTATAGGCATTTTATTTATTTATTTATTTATTTGTGTCTATGACTTGTTTATTTGTTTTTGGCCACACCCAGCTATTCTTAGAGTTTAAATATGGCTCTGCATTCCGCGATCACTCTTAGTGAATTTGAAGGACTGTATGGTAATCGAACCTGGGCTAGTTGCTTGTAAGACAAACATCTTACCCACTACACTATTTTTCCGACCCTAAAATTATAGACAGTTTAGTATCATATAAGTTTTTGAATATATATATTCAAAGCAACATTTATTAAATGTTTTTCAGTTATGACACAAATATATAAGTGAAGAAATATAAATTTCTATATCCCCACTATTCTTAAAGTATTTTGAGGGTTATAAAGTTTAGTTCAGTGGTTACAGCACATGCTATGAGTGGAGCCAACCCCTGTTTGATCACTGATAATATGTGGTCCCCTGAGTATAACCATGTGTAGCCCTGGAAGCCCTTGAGCACTGCTGTGTCTGATTTGGAGGTCCCTGAGCCCTGCTGGGGTAGCCTTCATAATTCCAAGGAGTTAAGGACCTTAGCATCACCATATCACTTTGACCTCACATGATCTACATGCCTGCTTGGCTCAGAATTGCCAGGATAGGCCCCTCAGGAGCCCCAATGGCGACTCCCCTCCCCCCAAGAAAAACAATTTTTTTCTTTTCGGGTCACACCCAGCAATGGACAGGGGTTACTCCTGGTTCATGCACTCAGATATTACTCCTGGCGGTGCTCGGGGGACTATATGGGATGCTGGGAATCAAACCTGGATTGGCTACGTGCAAGGCAAATGTCCTACCTGCTGTGCTATCGCTCCAGCCCCAAAGAACAATAAATTATTTTGATAATCAGACTTCCAGGAAATTTGTTTCTTTGGTAATCCAGTCTATCTTATCTTTATGCATTTAATTTATATAAGTGTTCTTCTGAGGAGGACTTCAGAGCTTTATCACAGTGGCACAAAAATGATGGCAACTTCTGCTTTAGTGAGTTGTGACCAGCTATTTTAACTGAAAGAGAATAATGTAGAGTATAATGATGATCCATGGAAAGGTAACTATTATTTTGTAAAGCCTTGGTTTTAGTTCTCTGCATATGTGCATGGTCTGAGTTGTAATGTACAATATTGCTTTTTGGGGGGTAGAGACAAGCTTGAAAACACTGACTTTCCAAAATAAAAAAAATAGTCAAATAAAAAGTCAGGAGAAACTGAAAAAATAGCAAAAGCAAAAAATGTCTAAGAGAAATTGTGTGTGTGTGTGTGTGTGTTTGTTTCTTGGGTTACATCGGTGATGCACAGGGGTTACTCCTGGCTCTGTATTCAGGAATTACTCCTGGTTATGCTCGGGGGACCATATCGGATGCTGGGAGTTGAACCCGGGTTGGCCAAGTGCAAGACAAATGTCCCACCCACTGGTCTATTGCTCCAGCCCAGAAATTCTGTTCTTTTATGGGTTTAGAATCTCTCTTAAATGCCTTTAGTGATATATTATTTTAAAATTTAGAATCCTTTTGACTTTAAAAAGGTGTGACCCAAAAAGAAAAAAAAAGCTACTGCAATGAGTCACGGTCATGGTCCTCTCATTGTTCATCAATTTTCTCGAGCGGGCCCAGTAACGTCTCCATTGGAGACTTTGTTGTTACTGTATTTGGCATATCGAATACATCACAGGTCGCTTGCCAGGCTCTGCCGTGCGGAAGAGATACTCTTGGTAGCTTGCCGGGCCTGTGCGGGCGAGATACTCTCAGTAGCTTGCCGGGCTCTCTGAGAGGGGCGGAGGAATCGAACTCGGGTCGGCCATGTTGGCTGCGCGCAAGGCAAACAAACGCCCTACCGCTGTGTTATCGCTCCAGCCCACTGCAGTGAGTAGTCCAAGCATTATGGAAGACCCTAATGAGTAGGGCAGTCCTACATAAATGAACATTAGTAACTATTTCCTACAGTAAAGCACAGGGTCATCACCATAATTAGGATGAATAAGAAGCAGGACTAGCCTGACATTATGTCAGCTATTTATGTACTTTTGGAACAGTATGAACGTACTTTTGGTTTCCAGAGCAATATGGGGTTTGGAACAGATCATAAGAAAGAATCAAGTCAGGAAACCATTTTTATTTGAGCACTTAGTGGATGGGGTGGGTAAGGGTGGGAAGTCAATATTTTTCTTGATAGTTTCAAAAAATCTTTTTAACTTCCCAAGAACTGTTGAAGTCTATAGCTCCAAATTTTCTTGCTGTCACCCACTTTCAGTGGGATGTTTGGTTAATTTTTTTTTTCAAATGGCAACAGCAAAACAAATTTTTAAGAAATCAAACACAGCAGCACTTCACCATCTTTGTAAACCAAAATGCATCATGTTTTGTTTCTATCTCTTCCTTAAGGGATGGAATGTAAGATGTTATTTGATAGAACAACACCAAAATTATTCATTGATGACTCAATGAACTGGAGTACATGCTTGCACGCAGGAGGAGGCCTGGGTTCAAGCTGCTGCACTGGATGGTACTGAACAGGCAGTGGCTTCTGAACACTATCAGATGTTAATCACTCAAGCCCCTCTGCCCCCAAATGGAAAGGTTAATTTAAAGGGTATTACAATTATGATCTGATACCCATTATGAAGTGTGAATGTTTTTATCACACTATCAAGTACAGCTGTTGGGTGTTCTTCAATCAATTCCATTCTGACATGATTCACCTGGAAGTCAGATCTTAAGGGCTCACCCTACAAGGTTGCTTCCTGTCTTCAGGTAATTATCTGGGGTTTCTACTGACCAGGTATAGATAGGTGGTTCCCAAAACCTTGTTGGGTTTGTAATTTGCAAGAGCTACTCACAAAACTAAGAGAGTTTACTTGCTAGATGGTCCAATATCATTACAAAGAACAGATGGATGGAGATTAATTGGGAAAGGTATGGTTTGGGGGTGGGTAGGAAAGTAGTTTCAATGACTTCTCAATTAACCCTTCTGCCCATGCACCTCCAGGGGTTCACTAAGACTCACCCAGAATTCTTTTGTTTGGGAATTTAGGGAGACTTTGTTACAGAGATACAATTTACTAAATGATTGACCACTGGCAATTTAACTCAATTTCTAACCACTGCCACCTCCCTAGAACTTAGATGGTTGGGGCTGAAAGTTCTAATCCTTTATTTTAGGAATGAGCTCGTGACTTTCCCAAAATCATCTATTAACATAAACTTGGAGGTAGTAATAAAAATTTATTATGAATAACAAAGTGTTTGCAACTAGCATAATGGGATCTAGCAAGCCCTGACATGATCCATGTTGGTCCACATTACAAGGGTGACTGTGTATCTATGTATGGAAAGCAAATAAGCTTTGATGTTAAAATGTCTTCTCCAGGAGGCCTCAGTTTTATTCATTGCTCAATCCAAAGACACACTGTAGTAGACTAGAAAGAAAACACCCACTACCTATAGAGCCTCAGGCATGTGCCTGTCTCTCATACTAAGAGTCCCCTCTCTGGAGTGATGAGTATATTGACTACAGACTGATACTCGAGGAATGAGACTCTTTAGAAAGGAATCTAATAAACAAATTTTCTCTATAAATTATTTTTAATGTCTCTGTAGTAAGTAGAAAGTCTCAGCTAACACAAATAGCTTCTTAATTCTTGCAAAAATTTGGGCTAAAATATTTTTTTTTAATCTATAAAGACCAGGTAAAGAGTTCAAGGGGCTAGAATGTATGGTTGGCATGAAACTTGGGTGTCCTGTGTTCTATCTCAGACACAGCATGGACCCACAGAAATAAGGTATCATCTCATATTAGTGAGAATGGCATATATCAAAATTATTAGAAAAAATAGAGTGTTGGTGTGGGTGTGGGTAAACCTCACTTCCTAATTGTGAAAATAATGTCTTTTTTTGGATGGGTGGGAACAGTTGGTTGTGTTCTGGGCTGATCTTGGCTCTGTGCTTACAGATAATTCCTGAGGGTGCTCTGGGGACCATATGAGGTTCTGGGGATCAAACTGGGGTTAGCTACCTGCAAGTCAACCACCCTATCTGCTGTACTGTCTCTCTGGCCAGAATATTGTCTGGTTTAGCTGTTATGGAAACATTATTGAGGCCTCTCAAAAACTAAGAATAGATGGGGGCTGGAGCAATAGCACAGTGGTAGGGCGTTTGCCTTGCATGCGGCTGACCTGAGTTCAATTCCCAGCATCCCATATGGTCCCCTGAGCACCGCCAGGAGTAATTCCTGAGTGAAGAGCCAGAAATAACCCCTGTGCATTGCCAGGTGTGACCCAAAAAGCAAGCAAGCAAGCAAACAAACAAACAAACAAACTAAGAATAGAACTTCCATGATCCAGTGATTTCACTTTGGATTATTAACCCCAGAAGTATAGAAATACTAATTTGAAAAGATACGTACATACCATTGTATGTTCATTATAGTGCTTAGTTCAGTAGTCATGATATGACAACCACCCAAATGTTCAACAAAAGACCAATGGATAGAGAAAGTGTGGTGTATAAACACAATGGAATACTGTACTGCCACAAGAGAAAAAAAAAAAACATGGAGTTCATTGCACCTTGGATGGAAATGGAGAATGTCAAGCTGAGCGAAGTAAACCAGAGGGAGGACAAACACTGAAATATTTCACTCATCACTGGAAGATAGGAAAATAAAGCAAAAGATATAGACAGTATCAATTAATAACAAATCTTGGGCTGTAAATTGAGTTTTACCATATTAGTGGGAAGTAGGTAGACTGGAGGTAAGTCAGGGAATGGGAGATGTGGGTGACACTTTAATGGTATTAAGGTGAGGTAACTGACCATGAATGTCAACACTTTTATAAACATGTAACCTAAAGTAAAATTAAAAAAAACAAGCAAAAAAGGTCAAAACCAAACAAATAAAAATAATGAATCTGCTAATAATAACATTGACCCTTGAACAACATGGTGATGAGGGCAGGAGACCCCTGCAAGTAGCCAATTGAATGTAACTTAGAAGTGACATTTTGAAATTGTGTGCTCTGCTTCTCCAGATTTAACTAGCTGATATTTTTAGCTGATTATATTTGTGATTTCTGAACCTATACAGTACATATATTTGTACACACACATATATATGTATATAAACATGAACAAGCTACTAAAACTATTCCATATAATTGGATCCACATAGCTCAAATTATGTCATTCAAATCAACTGTATCTGAATTGGGGGATAAATGAAGCAATTTTTGATTTATAATTTAAGATAAATGTAGGAACTGGATACATTAAGTAGAGTTAAAATAAACTGTTGCATACACATTACCATATTCTTACTATTTTTGAGGAAAATCTGAAGTACTCATGTTTCATCCTCTTTTCTGTGGGTCTCAAGCGAGGAGAGAATAACTATGTCAACGAGGATTCTGGAGAAGCCTGGAAAAGAGTGGGGCATAACGAAGGTTTACCAGGTCTTCTAGACTCAAGACCTTGGTCCATTTAAGGGGATAAATACCTATGACTTGTTTTCTCAAGTTCTGACTTCAAAGTTTGGTGAAAAGGACAAATTACCTACAGGAGCAAAGGAGCCTGAATCAATATGTGCCTGTTTCTGGAAAGTGGTTCTGAAATTTTGTGAGCAAAAATTATGTTTTATGATTATATGGAACAAGGAACTAAAACTATTCTGAATTTTAGGAAGCATAGAAGGAATGAACCCTGAATTGCTGGTTACATGAGATATTCATTTGTGAAATTTCTTAAACTTTACAGTTTCTTTAAAAAAAAACTTTAGTGTAAAGTGGGTAGGGCATTTGCCTTGCATGCGATCTGGGTATGATCCCCGGCATCCCATATGGTCCCCTGAGCACTGCCAGGGGGTGAGTGCAGAGCCGGGAGTAACCCCTGAGCATTGCCAGTTGTGACCCAAGAAACAAAAAAAAAAATTGTACTATAGCGGCTGGAGAGATAGCACAGGAGTTATGGCAGGTTCAATTCCCGGCACATCATATGGATGTGTAATCTGAGTGCAGAGCTGGGAGGAAGGCCTTAGACAACTGTGTGTAAGTCCCATTCCCCAAATTGTTGTATAATTTTACATATATTAAAGCACAAACCCAAAGTTTAAGCTCAGTGTATAATTTGGTGGTGTGACTCTTAGACAGTGCTCAGGGAGTCTGTGAGTCCACTCCTGAACAGAGGTAGTTTTACCTGTACTTGCATTTGTGCAACCTGAATATACATCCAAATATAGTATGCTGGGGTCTGAGTAATAGTATGGTGGGTAGGATAGGCTTGCCTTGCACGTGGCCAACTGTATTCTGTGCCCAGCACCCCATATGGTCTCTTGAGTCAACTTGAGTGCAGAGCCAGATGTAAGCCCTGAGCATAGCTGGCTGTGGTCCCAAAACAACAAAAATAAGATATAACAAATAGGCTTTAATACACATGAATGCCTGCATCTTCCTTCCCAGATATAGGTATTTCTCTGATTTTAATAACCATACACTTAATTTCCCTGCTCTTGAACTTCTTACAAATGTCATACACTGTTATACGTCAGACAACTGTCTCTCAATTTTTAGTGTTTTTGGGATAATGAATTTTGCATCACCGTAGCTCATTTCATTTTGTTGCTGATAAATATTTCTTTGTAATAATGTACCAGTTAAGTTTTCCATTCTAATTCTGAGGGTTATTTTGGTCATCTCTCATTTTAGGTAACTATCAATAAAGCTTCTATAAAGACTGATTAAGTCTCTTTGAACTATATGTTTTCATTATTATGCTTGACTTGGGTTGGAGCTATAGCACAGCAGGTAGGGTGTTTGCCTTGCACGCAGGCAACATGGCCAACTCGAGTTCGATTCCTCCGCCCCTCTCCGAGAGCCCGGCAAGCTACTGAGAGTATCTCACCCGCACGGCAAAGCCTGGCAAGCTACCCGTGGTACATTCGATATGCCAAACACAGTAACAACAAAATCTCATAATGGAGACGTTACTGGGCCCACTCGAGAAAATCAATGAACAACGGGAGAACAGTGACAGTGACAATGATTATGCTTGAATTAATTACTAGAAATAAAGTGCTGGCTTATCTATTTGCCTTTTTTAGAAACTCATATATGTTTTTTTTTAATTTTTAAACAAAAATAGTTGTAACTTTTCCTACTGTGTATGATTTCTAGTTGATCCATATTATTGGCAGCACTTATCTTCAGTCTTTTTCTAAACTGCATTTATTTGCATGCCATTCTCTAAATATATATGTACACATATATATTTAATAAAAATGTTTAAAAACAAAATCAGGAGGGTAGAGAGGATAGTAAAGTGGGTAAGCTGCTTGTTAGCAAGTGGGTAAACTAGGTTCAATCTCCATATGGTTCCTCAAGCTCCCCCTTGGGAGTGATCCACAGGCCAAATCAGGTGTAAGCCCTGAGCACCTCTGAATGTTGCCCAACAACTGAAAATAAAGTCCAAAAATCAACAATAAAGAATATATTGGTATATTGGTTGCATCTAAGGCAAATTTCTGGAAAGTTAAATAAATTATCTGGCTATATTGTTGTTGACACCTGCTCTAAAAGTGATAGTTGTTGTTTATTTAAGTGATAAATTTTTAGTTGACATTATTGCAGAAATCTTTTTTTTTCTTTTTGGGTCACACCCAGCAATGCAATGCACAGGGGTTACTCCTGGCTCTGCGCTCAGGAATTACCCCTGGTGGTGCTCAGGGGACCATATGGGATGCTGGGAATCGAACCTGGGTCAGCCGCGTGCAAGGCCAACACCCTACCCACTGTGCTATCGCTCCAGCCCCAGTGCATGTGTTTTAGATATGGAGGACAGAGATTCAATTCCTCCCACTCCAGAAACTGTCAGATAATGACCTCTGAGCCTCCCAAGGAGACAAAAAGTAGCCCACAAACACCACTAGATATGGCCACACTGCATCCCCCAACATTAAAAAGTAAATAAAATAAAATAAAATAAAATAGTAAGTGGAGAAGCTGGGAAGATAAGATACTTGCCCTGAACTTCCTGACCCGGATTTCAACCCTGGCATGGTACATGATCCCTGAGTTCTGCCCAGAGTGATCTCTGATCACAGAGTCAGGAGTGAGCCCTGAGCACTGTGGCTATGGCCCAAAGTAACATAAATGAATGAATGAATGAATGAATGAATAAATAAATAAATAAATAAATGGTTGTGAGCACATTGCTATGCCACTCCCTTGGTCCCTTGGTTTTAGGATCCCTAGTGGGTCTCTCTATCTTTTACAGTCTTGCATTTGTGTTTATTGTCTGAGATTTTCTTAGTAAAACTTCATCGACTTAGTAGAAAAAAAGCATCTTCCATGTTCCCAGATATATAAGTCATGTTAATATTTGAGAAATCTGAAAAGTCAGTTTTGTTTTAAAATGAGAGTTTTTTCAACAAAGTTTTGTCAGAATGATTGAATATCTCAAATAAAGTGCTAGTGAAAAAAAAGAAATAGCAACAAAAAGAAAAAAAAGATGTGTGTATGTGTGTATGTGCGAGAGAGAGAGAGAGAGAGAGAGAGAGAGAGAATGTCCCTTCTGCAGAAGCCTTTGTACTACCTTGTACGCAGTCAAAGGATGCAGTGAAATCCTGAGACAGAAAACAGACTCATCTGTTGCCGAAGTTGGCCTCACTTCCTGCGCACCACTAACTGTGAGCAGTCCTGGGGCACTGCAGGCCTGCCTCCTGCTCAACTAGGCGAACTGCAGCCACAAAGCAAATGCCATCTGGCTTACCAGCATAGCCACGACCTCCCACCCTCTCAGGAGCCCTAGTCTGAGTCAGCTCGTGAAAGGCCACCTGAACTAGTGGTCCATGGTTGCGCATAAGTGTTCTCTGACAATTACCAAGTCTGTGATTTCTTCCCTGCACCAGAACCTAATTCCTATTAAGTCATTCCTAAAGTCAGCAGAAATATCTAATATCTCTGTGCCTCTTTTCTTTTATCATGTTGTTTAAGAGTCCTTGGTCACTTTTCACCCCAAAGCCTCTTCAGTTTTAGTTTCTTAACATCTGGTAGGTAGTAGGTAGCTCAGAACTAGCTCAGAGGCAGTGACTCGTACTTATTTACTCGGCCTCATAGGGGGTTTGTTTAAAAAGCCTGTGGAGGTAGAGGAGACAGATCAGGCGATAGCACAGCAGGTAGGGCGTTTGCCTTGCACACGGCCGACCTGGCCGACCCAGGTTCGATTACTCCCCCCTCTCGGAGAGCCCGGCAAGCTACTAAGAGTATCTTGCCCACAAGGCAAAGCCTGGCCAGCTACCTGTGACGTATTTGATATGCCAAACACAGTAACAAGTGTCACAGTGCAGACACTACTGGACCCGCTCGAGCAAATCGATGAACAACAGGAGGACAGTGACAGTGACTTAGAGCTGAATAAAACTTAAATTTGAAAACGCCAGTTTGCTAATCAGGTTGCAAACCTTTAGAAATGCCCTCTATATTTTAAACACACAGAGCCAGACCCAAGGAACATCTCTGTGGCTTAGAGCACCTTGTGGCCCTGAGTTCATCAAGCTATTCTGTGTGTTTGTGTGTGTGCGTGTATGTGTGTGTGTCTTACTACAGTGAGTAAGACACTTGTCTGACATGTGGCCAACATAGATTCGGTCCTCAATCACGCGTGGTCCTCCAAGCACCACCAAGAACAGTCCCTGAGCACAGCCAGGTGTGGTTCATAAACCAAAAAAAAAAAAAAAGGAAGTGAGAACAGTATCCAGGACTGCAACTCAGAAGTGCGACACCTGGCTAGCAATCGTGTGAGCCCTCACTGAGCCCATGTGCAAGCACTGCAGTCAAGGACACATCCTCTCAGCCGCCACAGACCCCTGGCTTTGTGTCCCCAACAAGTGATACAGCTAAAGCTCATCACAGCAACAGGCAAGAAAAGGAAAGGTACCAGAAGAGCATGTCTGCTCTCGGAGACCGTGCCCCAGAGTGAGTGTCATCTGGAGAAAGAAAGCTCGCCGATTCACGGCACACACCATCTCACTCACCGTCATCGCAGAATTCATGCGAAAAGTGGGGTGCAATTTTTTTTCCCAGTGTTGTCGGTATTGCTTGCAAGTCACTAACAACTCAACCTGGCTTTGGTTCCAGATTTAGAATGCCTGAAATACTTTGTGAATATTCCTTAAATTTGGATAGTCCAAAATAATGCTTTCAACTTGAAGCCCACGGAATTGTTGATTTTATATTTACCCACACTCAGAAAGAAGTGCTCTGTACACTGATGTCTGGCTAGCAAGCTGCTCAGTTTGGATAGTCCCAGAAGGCAGGGGTCTTGCCATGTCACCTGCCTTAGTCCTGCCGCTCCCCCGCCAGCCAGTGCCCCTCGCTCCTTCATCTCATCCTTGGGTGGAGAACAATACCATGCCCTTGTGAGCGAGGTCCGCACTCAGAAACATCTGCACATGGCAGGCACGCATGCCCTGCGAGCGCCAGCCTCAGCCGGCAAGGCACAGAGAGACAGATCTACATCCCTGGGCCCCAACTGAATGCACTCAGCTCCGTTTCCCTCAAGGCCTGAGGCTTACGGAATCATCCCAAGTAATGATTCTGCGATGCAAGGTTAGACACCAACCAACCACCGAGAAATGAAAAAAAAAGATGTGTCGCTCCTGCAGTGAAATGCAGTGTCTGTCCTAAGCAGTTGAGCCATCCTGCCTCAATCGCCTTGGGGAGTTTTGGGATCTGAGGTAGCCGTTGTCCTCCTACCAGAATCAGCCTGCTCCCTTCTGCCTTGGTTCAGATACTCGCATCTCCAGTGCATGTGCATTTAGTAGTTCTTAATTTTCCACTGCATTT
>JAOXYA010052759.1:0-12145 GCA_028565675.1 Sorex palustris | reverse complement strand
AGGAAGGAAGGAAGGAAGGAAAGAAAGAAAGAAAGAAAGAAAGAAAGAAAGAAAGAAAGAAAGAAAGAAAGAAATCCCATCAAATGGGGGAGGGGGAGGGAAAAGGACCAGAAGAAAAAAAATTCTAAAACCTGTACGAAAGCTGCTTCAAGTGTGCTCAAGGCCTTTGCGGAGCTGATTCCTAGCCCAGGGTGGAGGGGAGGGTCAGCCCCTTCCCCACCCCGCCCCAGCCCTGCATTCTCCGTGTTCAGACTCTGTTAAGAAAACTGGCTGGGTTGGGTTTGCCTGGGGTTTCCTCTGAGCTTTGCACTCTTCCGAGGCTGCGGGAACTCTAAGGGGTGCTCGGGATCAGTCCAGAGGGTCTGCCTAAGGGCAAGCATCCTGCCAGCAGAGAAATTACAGCTTTGGGTTGGTTCTTTTTAATCATCATAAGATATAAAGACGTTATAAAGATGTTCAGGATTGGGTTTCAGTCACTCAGTGTTCCAGCATCCATTCCCTTCCACTGCCCAATCTCTCCCCCCCTCCACCACACACACACACACACACACACACAGAGCCGCCCTCCCCCATGCATACCCTTTTACCTACTTTCAGTAGGTAAAAGCACTCAGTTCTTATCCAGAGCAATCATTTTTAATTATCACTGGAATACCTGATATACCTTTTCTATCTGGAGGGAAAAAAATGCATATTTTAGGGATCAGAGCAATAGCACAGTGGGGAAGAGGGCCCCTGCCTTGCATGGGGGCAACCTGGCTTCAATCCCAGGCATCCCCTGAGAGTCCCACAAGCTCACTAGGACTGATCTCTGAGCGCAGAGCCAGGAGTAAGCCCTGAGCACTACCACTTGTGGTCCCCAAAACAAACCAAAAAAAAAAAAAATCGAACGGAAAAACAGAAAAACCACTGTATGTAATATAACATTTTTGACTTCAGCTACGGGTCCTTTTTATAGTTACCGCTGAATGAACCATTGAACAAATATGGACCAAATGCCAGCTGTAAGCTAGGAGGGAAAAGAATTACTGTGCGGTCATTACAATTCTTTTCTTTTAAGAAGCTGTGATTTTACAAAGTTTATAATGGGGCTTACAATGTTGCTATTTTCACCCCTCTGTGCCCTCCGTTGGAGGCTCTCACCCTGAAACCTGACTCCAGGACAGACACCTTTGGACTTAATTGCAGCTGATTCTGAAATCACTCAGTAGCATAATCATCAACATGTTCTTTACATTCAGTAAAATTGGTGTGGGGGCAGGAAGGGAAGGACAGGAACACGCCAGATTACATAAGAAAAAGCATATTCACTTTAAAAAATGCAAAAACTACAAAAACCTGGGCCTCCTGCGGCTGGCCAATCCCCAGCTCCTGCTGCGGGCCCCTGAGCCCCCGCTGGGCTTGGCCCACAAACCACAGAAACACTAGAAACACTAAAATGTGCAGGGTTGTTTTCTTCTTTGTTTTTGCTATACATTTCAAAGTATTTACAAAGGATTTTTACACCACAGACAACAACAACAAAAAATAGTGTTAAGGTAAGTTTTAACAAAACCTCTCTGCTTTTAAATAATTTTTAAAAATCTCTGAGGGGGAATAAAACACTTGTTACTATGATAAATATGCTTCAGACAGAGGGTTTTTGGTTTTGTTTTTTAATAAATTCTAGGCCTGTAAAGGCATTTAAAAAATCACAGAATCGGACAACGGAAACAAAACAAAAAAGGAAATTAATTTCAAGGCCCTACTATGAGGCCCAAGGCCCTGCCAGGCAGGCTGTGACCGCCAACTCCGGCCATGCTATCCACCCCGTCCAGTTATGCTTCAAGCCCCCTCCAGCACAAAGTGCATGTCCTTTTTCCTACTCTATCTGAACTGTAACACTATTAGTGAATCAAGTATTTTAAGAAGACGAACGTCATCATAGCCAGGCTGGCACAGACACAACCCAGGCATTACAGCCCAGAATCTGTATCCGGATCTGCGGTCTAATCTACAACACAGAAATGATGGCAAAATTGCAAGTTTCATAAAACACACTATTAGTACTGAAAGATCCTGTTGTGACTCAGAATTATGCCTTGTTTTCTTGTGCTTTGGGGCGACTCCTGGCAGGACTCAGAGACCATATGGGATGCCGGATTGTCTGTGCGCAAGGCATAAACCTAACCTTTATACTCGCTTCGGCCCAGTATTTGCCTGGTGATGCCCAGGAGTTACTCCTGACTCAGCAACTCAAGAGTTACTCCTGGCAGGCTCAGGGGACCATCAGGGATGCCAGGGATTGGACCTGGGTTGCCTGTGTCCAAGGCAAGCATCCTACCTGCTGAAGGATGGCTCCAGCCCCAATATTTGCCTTTTGATGAGCAAATTCTGAGATGAAGAGAGAATTCTGAGATCTGCTCTAAGATCCCTCCTTTTATACATAAAACTGGAGGTGAGAAAATCAAATCACTTTGCCAAAGTCAAAAAGGAGCCGGCACAGAATCTGAAGTCCCTAAAGAGTCCATGAGCTTAATATATATATATCATGGAGGACCCAAAACAGGCAGCGTTGTTGGTGGGATGTGGAGAAAACGGAAGGAAGCCCTGGGGCAGGAAGACGAAGGCATTTTAGGGCTCTTGCTGCTCCCGGCGGCCCCTGGCCTTCCCAGCACTGCTGGGTGCAACTGTGGAGGGTCCCCAAGCACCCCCATGCCTCAATCCCTCACCCTAACCATCCCTCTGACCTACCAGGCAGAGCATGACTGGGCCCCGGGACCATGACTGGGCCCCAGCTCAGGAGCTGACCTGGGGAGCCTCTCACCCCCAAACAGAAACACATAAGAAAAAGGTACATTTCTGCCCTGCTGGGTGTGAAGGCACCCAGGGCAGTCTCTGACAATCGCTTCTCAAATATCACAACTAGTACCAGGCACTGGGCCTGGGGCGCGGCTAACCAGACTTGATCCCAGACACCACTGCTGGGAACGGCTGTGAAGACCCCACTCAGCCCTGGTACCCGCCGCTCATGGCTCACACTGAACCTGGCCGATGGAAAACCGCAAGGAGAGGCCCTGGGGTCTCCCCAGCATGGTTCCGGAGCCCCCACACCTTGCTCCCACTGCAGAGAGATAAAAAGCAGAACTTATACAGGACCCAGATATTTCATTCCCTGGCATCTATGCCAGGAACACACAAACGCCCACGAGAAGAGCAGCGCGCACATCCCTGCCCACCGCAACCGCTGTGGGAAAGAGCCGATACTAAGTATCCAAGTTAGACGCAAGGCAAAAGAAGCGGTGGCACTGGCCCTGGGCCATCTCAGGCACCACATCCTCCCGCCTCCGCCGGGAAGCACCCCGACAGGCTGGCCAAGGATCTCTGCAAGGGACCCGGCTCCCCTGAGCCCTGGCGGGGGAGCCCCTGCCGCTCTCTGCCCCTGCAATACGCCTCAGCTCTGAGAGGGCGCCGGCCTGCCTTTGGCTTCAACTAGCATGGCCCCAGAGAAAGGCAGGGTGCAAGCAAGGCGGAAAAAGGGGTGCCCAGCTGGGACGATCCCGCGCATGCGTATCAAGGAAAGGGAACAGAACATGAGCATTGTCAAGGGCACCGACACCTGCTTGCACTCTGGAGACAGACTCGACAGCACCAAGCGAGCGGGGTGGGTGGGGCTGACCAGATGAGACCTAAGGGCAGTCCTGGGGGGGGGGTACAGAAATGGGACAGCCCGTAAGCATGAGGAAGAAAACACTACTGCAAGCATGTTACACTATCACAAGACTTCTCTGTGTTTATTTTGTTTTGCTTATGGGCGATGCTCAGGGCTTACTCCTGGCTCTGTGCTCAGGGATTACTCCTGGCGGCTTTGGGTACCAGATGGGAGTGCCAGGGATCGGACGTTGGTTCGCCACATGCAAGTTCACTGTACCATCTCTCCAGCCCCCACAATATATTTCAAAAAGTTCTTTTGAAATATCCATGAGATTAAGTTGTTACCATATTTCTGGCTTCCTAGCCCCAAACCAGTCAAGAACGTTTTTCTGTAACATTTCAATTATGAAATGCATGACTAAATTACAAATCATGAATTACCTTGTTCATGATTATTTAATGCAAAGTAGGAAAATTATTCATTAGAGTAATATTTGCCTTAACATCTCTCTTTCTATCATCTTTTGCTGTGACTATTTCAGTCACAAATTGCATAAATTACTACCCCTTCCAGATTAAATAATCTTTGTTTGTTTTTGGACCACACCTGCCGGTGCTCAGGGCTTACTACTGGCTCTTCTCTCAGATCACTTCTGGCTGGACCCAGCTTGCTGGCTGTATTTTTACTCCAGGGATTGCTCCAACATAAGCTATTCCTGTAAGATACTAGGCAGTCACTCTTTTTTCTTGAACTTTGCAGATCCCGTTACTTATTCATTACTCTCAACTCCGTCTTTCCAGTAGGGACACTAATAAGCATCACCACACTGCACGAACACTATTTACAAACATGCAAACTGGATGCTCACAAAACTTTCCCATGTAGGAAATATTATTTGGATTTTTCTTTATTACTTTATTATTTTATTATTCAGATAAAAAATACTGGTTTTCTTTTATGTGTGGCACCAAAAACAGGGGCCACCTCAGTTCACCCCTGCTCTAAAATCCATGGGTGATGCCTAATTCTCCCCCAGGAAACTGGTCCTGTCACATGGGAAAATGGTCCACATTTGGTACGTGATACACTGTTGTGGCCACACAGTGTTGTTCTTAGAGTAACATGGTTCAGAGTTCTGAGAACCCTGGACTAGTACCCCGCTAGCTTTACAACTGGCCCCCTGACAAACTATGTGCCTGGGGGCGATTACTTCACCACTCACTCCCTGCCTCAATGACCTGCATGATAAAACGAGGGCAAGTTGCTAAGAAGTATTAAACAGGTACTGTGTGCATCTCCGAGTACCAACACAGAAGTGCAATAAACATGTTAGATAATGAAATGAACTCATGTTAGAAAATGAGTTCCCAAGTCCTCCTTTTGGAATGCGGAGGGAAATAGTGTATAATGGACAAATGACATGTTTATCAGCTACACAGCAAACGTTATTACACACATTTCACCACAGAAGGCCTGAGAGATTACATCTGACCCGCTCAAACTTGCTAGATCCGCATCTGGTCCAGTGTTTGAAATTTTCGTTCCATGCAGCTGTCTCTTAGTCACTCCGAACACCTCGATGAACTATTTTGGTGACTAAGGGAGATCAGGAGTACAAATCTGTTTGTAGATTGCAATGTGCTATACATGTCTGAAGATACAGGATGCTGCGGATTGAACCCTGGTCAGCCACATACAAGGCAAATACCCTACCCGCTATACTCTCACTCTGGCCACTGAAGACCTTTTATGCTACACCTTTTCTACTTATAATTCAAATACTTAATGTCAAGGAACCAATCCATCCAGTCCTTGGTTTCTGAAAGCTCTTCATATGATTAAAATAAAAAGAGGGCCAGAGAGACGGTATAGCAGAGAGGGAGCATGCCCTGCCATGTGGCCAACCCAAGTTCAATCCCTGGCACCCCATACAGTCCCCGGAGCACCACCAGGAGTGATCCACAAGCACTACTGGGTATGGTCCAAAACCAAAAGTAAATAAATAAATGAAGAAAAGAGACAGGGTCTCCTATAGAATAACCGTATGGCAAGAATCTATATGAATACCATTTACCTACAACAGACAGCCATCATGCTGTCTTTATTATTTTTGGGGAAAAGTCAGTGGTTCAGGCAGGAGATATAGGGCAGCTGTTAAGGCTTTGCCTTGCCCGTGGTTGAACTACAGCCATGACTCTGGTTCCTTCCCAGGACCATGGCACCGTATGTTGTCTCCCAAGATGTGACTAGGTGTAGCCCCTGAGCACAAAGCCAGGGTGTGCCTCCCACCTCAAGGTAACAAGTCCTAAGGGTTAAAATGACTTGCATCTCGGAGCAGTGACCCGAGGGAAGAAAGAGGCCTTGGGAGCACAGTGGCATGGCTTACTCGGGATGTCGGACTCCAGAGCCTGGAGCGTGCTGGCAGTTTTCAGCACCGAGCTGTTTCCTCGAGGCCTAAGGACTCTTAGAACTTCAACTACCAGGCGTGTCACAAGTCCTTTCATTGTCCAATCAGTTTTTCTAGCAATTGTGTAGTATCTCTCCAGCCCCATTTGAAGGGGAAAAAAAAGTTTCACCTGAAGATGCAAGAGTACAGCTCCACTCTGCTCTTACATCAGAAAGACTACGTTTACCTCTCGGAGTGCTGAGGATTAAAGACACTGCACTCATCACAGAGTGTTCAGGATGGGCAAAGAGGCAAGACTACAGAGGGCACCAAACAAGTGAGCACGTGGAATTTATCCTGAGGGGAAAATGAAACGCAGGTGAGGGGGCTTCCGGGGAAGGAGTGCCAACGTCTGAAGATCTGATCTGCGTTTCAGAAACACCTTTCTGGGGAGAGAAAAGCTCTGGGAAGCCTGGTCTGGACACAGGAGCCAGGTGGGGCAGAGAAGCCTGAGCAGGGGCAGCCGGCCAAACACAGGAGGCAGAGGCCACAGGAGCCAAGCGATGATTAGACAGGAGGAGGGGGAGGAGGAGGAGGGCGCCAGGGGCTAGCATTATAAAAACAACTACCAAACTCTCCAGTGCTCAGCCCCTCCTGGGTCACCGCTTTGAAGTTAGCTGTGCCCCATAAGTCACTGTGGCCAGTCGGAAGTGAGACCCTCGCAGGTGGAAGCGGTGAGGGCAGGGGCAGGAGACAGGGCCCCACAGGCCGGCGGGGAGGACCAGAGGTCCAGGATCCCTGCAACTGCCTGGCCTGCGCGGCGCTGCAAGGGGTGCCCGTGGGGGACACCCCCCCCCATACTGGGCTGAGCTGCAACGCAACAGAAGCGCCAGGCCCCACCTGCGGCCGGGAGTGGCCCTGAAAGGCCCAACGCCACTGGGGAAGAACAACCCTCTTCAAAAGGAAAGGGAAAAGGAAAAGGGAAGAGAAGCCAGTGTGTACCTTGGCCGAAGTGAGCAAATTATTCTGATTGCTGGGGCCACTTTTGTAAGCAGAGAACTCGGAAAACTGGCCACGACCGAGATCAAGAATATAGACAATAGGTTCAAAACTAACCTGCCACTGGCTCAGAGCGATTATTTACTAACAAAACCCCACAGAAAGTGAAAACTACAGCTGTTTACAGGAGGGAAAAGGGAGTCAGGCAGCAGGAATAAGCAAGAGGTCCTTTTCCATGTTGGGGGAGGAGGATGGGGAGATGGGCCCTGGAGCACGGTGAGTCCTATCCACGTATAAGGCCACAACATCCTGCAGTACCAAATGAACTTTTCAGTAGAATACCCAAGCGATAGCACAGCGGTAGGGCGTTTGCCTTGCATGCAGCTGGCTTGGGAGAGCCAGGTTCGATTCCTCCACCCCTCTCGGAGAGCCCGGCAAGCTACCGAGAGTATCTCAATATGCCAAACACAGTAACAAGTCTCACGATGGAGACGTTACTGGGCCCACTCGAGCAAATTGATGAACAACAGGAGGACCGTGACCCAATATCTGGGCTGGAGCAATAGCACAGCGGGTAGGGTGTTTGCCTTGCATGCAGCCAACACGGCCCATCCAAGTTCGATTCCTCCGCCCCTCTTGGAGAGACTGGCAAGCTACTGAGAGTATCACGCCCGCATAAGCAAAGCCTGGCAAGCTATCTGTGACATATTCAGTATGCCAAACACAGTAACGAGTCTCACAATGTTACTGGGCCTGCTTGAGCAAATCGATGAACATCGGGAGGACAGTGACAGTGACAGTGACCCAATATCCACTTCCATCTCAAGCTCACGCCTCAGCTTGGGCACATGATAGGTAAGCAATTGTGAAGGCATTCCCAGATGAGGCCTCCATTTCCTCCTCAGTGCCACGGTGCCACGGGTTTCAAGGAGTCATTTGAAACCCTCCCGATAACACTATTAGTCAAGAACAACTCTCCTTGCCCCAAAGCGTAAAGAAAAGGAGACCTGGTCCTCAGTTTACCCTCCCCCCAAACTTAACTCTTTCAGTCTTGAGATGGTGTATGCCTCAGGGACCATCCAGTAGGAATTTACTGTTCCACCCCCAGCCTGGGAACTGCAGCCCATCCCACCTTCCTGATCCTCACTGAGTTGTATTTCTCATTTGATGGGTCTGGAGCGAGGGGCTGTGGAATCAAGCCTTCGAGGTGACAGGGCTTTTCCCTTCTTTCCTCCTGACCCCAGTGCAAAGCACAGCCAGCACTGGCCAAGTTAGATCTCCACTGCACAATGACCTTCTTCCAAGTACAAAAGATAATGTCTCAAATATTTAACCGGTCAGAGACAAGCCTGAGGCTAGAGAGAGAGTACAGCTGACAGGGCACTTCCCTTGCACTCAGCCGGCCCAGGCTCAATGGCCAGCATCCCCACAGTTCCCTGGGCCCGCCAGGAATGCTCAGCATCCCCCAACGGTTCCCTGGGCCCTGGCAGGAGTGATCAGCCTCCCCCATGGTTTCCCGGACTCCACCAGGAATGGTCAGCACCACCAACCATTCCCTGGGCCTGGCCAGGAGTCATCAGTATCCCCTACAGTTCCCTGGGACCTGTCAGGAGTGATCTCTGAGCACTGTCAGGTATGGCCCCAAAACAAACAAACAAAACAAAATCTTATTTTGAATGAATATATAACAAGTGCTTAAAGCAAGGCATTTGCTTCGGTGTAGTAGATACATGAGCAGAGACAGGGCCCTGGGCTGACACCCTGTCATCAAACCGCATGGGAAAGGCTGACTCTAGCACTGACTGAATTCCGGGATGACTGTGGGTAAAGGAGCACTGAGTGACGGGAGCCACATGGAGTGTTTGTTACACCAGGCTCGGTTGCATGTATTTGTCCTCTGTAATCTTCCCAATAATCCTTCACAATTGATTCTCTCCTTTCCTCATTCTACAAAACAGGCAATTTGACCAAGGTGAAGAGCCTCCAGCAGACAGAATTCCATCACATCTGCACCAGCTCAGCAAGTCTACAGGATATGCATAATCACCTTCCCTGGGGCTCAGGAGATTAGAAATACTTGTGGTGGGGTCAGAGCAATAGACCAGCAGGCTTTGAATCCAGACAACTGCGGTTCCATTACTGACACCCCAGATGGGTCTCTGAGCATGCCAGGGCTGACTCCGAAGTACAGAGCTAGGAGTAACCTCTGGGCAAAACGGGATGCAGCCCAAGCCCTGCCTTCCTGCCAGAAGAACCATGTGTGGAAAGAACAGAGCATAGTAGGCACGCTGCACTCAGTCAGACAAGGCACAAGGATCACAGTAATACTGGAGAATAAGGGCCTGGAGAGATAGCACAGCGGGTAGGGCGTTCGCCTTGCACGCGGCCGACCCAGGTTCGATTCCCAGCATCCCATAGGGTCCCCTGAGCGCCGCCAGGAGTAACTCCTGAGTGCAGAGCCAGGAGGAAGCCCTGTGCATCGCCGGGTGTGACCCAAAAAAAGAAAAAAAAAAACCACTGGAGAATAAAAGAATAGTTTCACAAAATTCAGGTTCCCGAGAGAGTCTTCCTTCAAAACCTCAGGACACTTGATTTATTATTACCCAAGACAGGGTTCAAAGTTCCTCTTACCACTCCAAACTCCTGAAAGCTGTGAAAAGCTAAGTATTTCAGGTACAGACCACATCGAAGTTAACTGCGAAGAAAATCCCTGAGCTGGAGAGATGGTATAGGGGGTTAGGGCTCGGGCATGTGCTTTGGACGCAGCCAAGTCAGGTTCAATCCCCAGCTCAGCACGGCCTAAGCTTGCCTGCCATCATCAGGCATGATCCCTGGGCACAGAGCCAGGCAAAAGCCCTGAGCCCCGCCAGGAGTGACCCCTGAACAAAGCTGCCTATGAGCCAAAAACCAAATCCCTCCTCCTCAGGCCTCACGCTAGTCATCGCTGCTGTAGGTCAAAAACAAATCAAAAACCAGCAAAACAAAATCAACAGATTGGCAAGAGTTTAGAAACAAGGTGTGTGTGTGGGGGGGGGAATCCCCTCAATTTCACAACATAGGCTAATGTCCCTAATACAAGACCAAAGGAGAAAGTTTGTGGAGAAAAACAACTTTTCAAAAATACGTCAGAATCATGAACATACTAGAAAATACACTAGTCCCTGTATTTTGAACCCTGTATCTCTTTACATACTGACATGGCATACTTTTAGGTCTAGCTTTAAGGTAGAGTTCCTGGAAAACGATGGACTCTGGAGTTTTGAGTAACTGAATCTGGAAAATCTAAACTATTTCAATCCCTGCACTTTAGAAAAAAAAGGAAAGAAGGAGGCCTGAAAGATAGTTACAGCAGGGTAAGGCATTTGCCTTGCATGCACCTGACCTGGGTTTGAATCCCTACATCTGGTTCCTGCCTGAGCCAGGAGCTGCAGCAAGCCCTGAGCACCCACCGCAGAGTGTGACACCCACCCGCACCCACAAAAAAAAATAAATAAACAGGAAATCAGAGGTAGATCATGGAGTTGATAATTTGTTCCGAAATCACTGTTTGTAAAGATCTGATTTTCTTCAGCCAGCTGATCTCCTGAGCAGTACTTCTCCAACCCTCGCAGGAAGATGTACACAACCTAGCCAGACCCAAGCTGGCCAAGTAAAACCAGAAAACGAAGCAAAGGCTAGTGTCCGGAGAGTACCTATGCTTTAGGGGTGCAGGCGTCTGGCACCTTGGCAGCTGGTGGAGATGCCCAAAAGATTTAAGCAAAAAAAGGATGAATAGTAATGCCACATGCAACCTCAAAAACAGTATATATTTTTAAAACCCACAACCACTGGGCAAGGGGTAATCTGTCCTACGCAGTTGTATTCCCAACCTAGTGAAGTTCCTCCAAAGAAGGGTGAAACAGTGAAGGTTTTCCCCCTTTGTGTAAAGCAAAGAGGTACCAGCACAGGACCAGGAACATGGATCAGAACCCACCACCTGGTGAGGCTTTGGGTCCAAAGACCCCCGCAAGGAAACCAAAAGGAAAAGAAAGGTCCCCACTCCCAAATTCTACCCAAGTACAAACGACTGCGGCGTGGACAGCCACCTCTGGGCTGTTGAACAAACACTTCTCCAGCCCTCCAGCTGCAAAAAAAAAAAAAAAAAAACCCACTTGAGTGAAACTTGGACGCTTCCAGGCAGGCCACGGAGAAAGCGAGAAATCCGAACCGGGCCCCTTCCCCGCTTGCCAAGATGACAGGATGTTTAAAACGAACGTTTCCATCTCTCGGCTCCCGGGGGACTCCGGCTTTCTCGGGCTGGGATGCCAGAGGGAGGGCGGGGTGGCGGGGGTGCATTTCCCAGGGGGTGGCCCGGTCTGGGCCCCCCGTCTCGCGGCGGCAGCAAGTCGTCGGACCCCCGCCCCCCACCCCACACGTCACAGTGGGCGCCCGCCCGCCACTCACCGAGAACACGGCGTTCTGCAGCCCGAACGGGATGGGGGTGAGCCTGGCCAGCGCCACCACCTTCAGGCCGCTGCCCCCCTCCACCACGCGAATCACGGCGCTGAGCTGCTCGCTGCTCTGGATGCGCGCGGCCACCCGGGCCGTGAGCAGCCGCTTGCACACCACATGCGCCACGAAGGTGCCGATGAGGACGCCCACCACCATCAGCCCCATGCCCAGCACGAAGCCGTACAGGTAGCCGGCGGCCACGTTGAGCACGATGTAGCCCCAGCCGCAGGGGAACGAGACCACGATGAAGCCCACGACGAAGAGCAGCACGCCGAGCAGCGAGTCGAGGCTCTCCACCCAGAGCAGGAGGTGCTGCAGCGAGCGGCGGGCCAGCGCCAGCGACGCGCAGCACAGCGCGGCCAGCACGCACGCCAGCACCAGGCTCCGGCACCAACAGGTGCTGCCCAGGCAGCCGCAGCGCCACGGCCTCACCTCGGCCACGCCGCCCGCGCCGCCGCCGCCGGGGCCGCCCGCCGAGGCTCCTCCCGGCGCGGGCAGCTCCGCGGCCACAGGCGCCCCGTGGCGCTCCAGACAGGCGCCGAGCAGCGCGCCCGCCGCCGCCGCCGCCGCCGCCGCCGCCGCCGCCGCCGCGCCCGGCCCGCCCCCGCGGGGGAGGCGCCCGCCCGCCGCGGCCC
>JAOXYA010052746.1:0-12145 GCA_028565675.1 Sorex palustris | reverse complement strand
CTCATTTCACTTAGCATGATACTTTCCATGTAATACCACTTGTATGTAAATTTCATGACTTCATCTTTTCTAACAGCAAGCAGCTGATTTCTAATGTTATGACTTTTAACCCTATGCTGGCAACTCTGTGAAACACAGCTTCTCCCTTCCCTACCTCAAGTTTCCTCAGTCCTGCCTTACAGAGGAATAAGATACAGGACCCATTGTGTAGCACATTTCTTTCCCTCCCTGCTTTCAACGCTTGAATTCTAAAGGTCAGAAGCCATCCCTATGTGGGATTTCCTCAATCATTTCTCAATTACTGTCACCTCCAAGCAGGTGATAACATTTATGTGTGAAGAAGACACTTAGACACTCCCCCTCCCACCAGCTGTGAGAGGCACGGTGCTATAGGAATTAGGTGAATAGTTCATGAACATGTCGCACCCCTGGTTTCTTTGCCATCCCCAAGGGTGCTGAGGCTTCTTGGACTTGCTCCCAATAGTGTTCAAAGGATCATGTTGTACTGTGATCAACATCATGTTGATCATGTTGTGACCAAACCCAGGGCTTCTGCTTGCAATGCCCTGTGAACTACTTGACCCCAACCCCTTGCCTTTAGCCCCTTTGTACTCTTGTGCTGTTAACATGAGTTTTTCCACAATTCAACCAGCACAGGTTGTTCTTTTTCCAGCTAGGCTTGTCACTGGCTAATTCTCACATTGAAATAATGCAGCAGAATAGGATTTGAATTCTCTACCCTGGATCAAAAATATTGACATTGTAAACTGGTCAAAACATAATTTATATATTTTGTAATATGCCTTTTGCTTTCAAATGTAATTAAGAGAATAGCAAAGCACTGCAAAATGCCACAGCATCTTCTCGCCAGCAGTTACAGGTTGGTTGTGTCCTCTTGGACTAAATTTCCGCCAAATGATTTTAGATGGTATTACCTGAGCATTTTCAGTCTTTATTTTTCAGGTTTAGAAAGCACTTGCTTTGTTTCCATAGTAAGTCTTATGATAATACACTGATACATATTCACTGTAAATTTTTAATTGAATATATAAAGTCAAAAAAGCAAAGGAACAGTCTTTATTTCACCACTTAGAGGTAACTCCTTTTCATATTTTTTCTAGACCTTTGCTAGATGGACTTTCTCATTTTGCTGCTTAAAATAAGTAGGTGTTGGGGTGTTTAATATGAATTTTTATGTGCGTGAAAGCAATATAATAGCAAAAATGTTTGGGAGCCCCTGTCAATTTTTCTCTATCAGTTTAGTGGAAATTCTTTTCTGCTGACATGGATGGGATTAGAGTATATTCAAGTATCAGCAAACCTAACCTGCTGTAGTCACATTTCCATTTCATGTGTGAAAGGCCTGAAAACAATTACTATTTCCCGGATCTGCATCATATGAAGTATGAGATTGAAGATGGCAGCACCCCAAATGGAAGAGAGCTTCGGTTTGGCTTCGATCCCCTGGAGTTCCCTGGGTTCAGCTGGAGAGGTTATGCTCAGATGACCTCATTACAGGTATGTCTCCTGCAGGAAGTGGTTTCAGGGTAGAAACACCTACACACTTAGCCACACATACTCTGAGAGTCCCCAGAGACAAACCATCCCTTCCCTGACTGCAGGATTACTGAGACTCAGAACAGGGTTGCATTTTAACAGATGAGCACATTGAGTGTATTTTATAATTTAGTGGTACTTTTATTTGGCAAAAAATTATATTAAAGAAAAACGGTTATTGCTAAGACTTTTTGTAAGAAGTGGGAAAGTTCTTAAAAAGGATCAGGCTTTCTTTTATTTTATTTTTAAATTATATTTTATTTTTATAAAGTAGTTCACAATATTTGATTACATTTAATATTTACACACCAATCCGACCACCATTACACCTTCCCACCACCATATTTTGGATGTTTCCATTCCAAGCCCCAACCCCTGCCCCCAAAGCAGAACTGAAATCATTTATTTTGTATTGTTTGTCATGAATAATCTGCTAAAAATGATCCAAAAAAGGTTTCTTAGAGGAAAGTGTGTGAATAATGTTGTATTTCACCCAGGAGCCATTAAGGCCTTCTAGAAGAGATTACTAACATGTTGTTAAAGTTGAGCCTTGTGTGCTTATATCTATGTCTGTATAAATATATTTCCCCTAAGAGTGGTTGCCTTTTACTTTAAAACCCATCAAATGTGATGTGCTATTCTTGGAATATTAGTGGTGTAAGTAATAGGAATAGGTACACTCATAGGTGAGGCTCATCTGAGCATGTGGAGAGCAGCTATGAGCCTGGTGGCGATTGAGTTCTGGAAGTTTTTGGCTGCTGGGGCTGGCTCCACTGGGGTGGGGAGGGGCCTCCCCCCCACCTCCGGGTTTCCCCGAATGAAACAGCCTGGCATGGGTTCTGGAGGCATGATTTTCTTTTAACCTGAGAGACATTTTTTTCTTTAAAGTCACTGTGGAAAATAAAAATGAGCTGACTATAATAAATTTTTTAAAAAATTTTATTAATGAAACACCATGAGATACAGTTGTAGACTTATAAATTTTTGTTCTAGGGTTTCAGTTATACAATGATCGAGTACCCATCCCTCCACCAGTGCCCATTCTCCACCACAAATGGTCCCAGTATCCCTCTCATCCCCCCATCCTCCCATCCCATCCCACCTCTGTGGCAGGGCATTCCCTTTTGTTCTCTCTCTCCTTTTGAGTGCTGAGGTTTGCAAAAGAGGCATTGAGTGGCAATCATGTTCAGTCTATAGTCTACTTTCAGCATGCACCTCCCATCCTGGGAGGATCCTCCCAACACCCTTTACTTGGTGCTCCCTTCTCTATCCGAGCTGCCTTTTCCCCTAGTATGTGTGGCTGGCCTCCAAGCC
Organism: Sorex palustris; assembly: GCA_028565675.1. Lineage (NCBI taxonomy): Eukaryota > Metazoa > Chordata > Mammalia > Eulipotyphla > Soricidae > Sorex > Sorex palustris. The sequence continues at coordinate 9,274 of JAOXYA010052746.1, read as the reverse complement.
ATGGAATGAACCTCCTAGTACTTATCTCGACTATTCTTGGGTGTTAGTCTCCTATTTTGTTACTTTATATTCCACAGATGATTGCAATCTTTCTATGTCTGTCCTTCTATTTCTGACTCATTTCACTTGGCATGATATTTTCCATGTAGTACCACTTGTATGTAAATTTCCTTGTATGAAAGTCAAGGAAATTTGAAGAATATCAACATATAACTCTCCTAAAATGCTACTTAGAGTTACATCGCCTCTGGAGAGGTCCAATTCTTTCTTGAAAGTGTTTCTCTCCCTTTCTTCCCTCATAATTTCTAAAGAAACTTTCATTTCACTAATTGTCTCCTCCCAGAATCCTTTTCTGTGAGGGCAAGTAATGGACCTGTACAGAACCTGAGTAGAAGTTAAAAATGGCTTCCCTGTCCTGTGAAGAGAAGTTCATGCTCCAGCTTGAATTCCACAGCTCCCAGGCAGTCGGGTGATAGGGAGAATTTCCCATCCTGGATAGAACAAGCGGGTCTCAGGTGCAGTCTGATGACTGCCATGTGGCACTGTGAGAGCCAACAGGTCTGGGCAGAGCAGGTGCTTCTCGGGGACTCGGCGGCTGCAGAGGGGGAAGCAGGAGACTCACCTCTTCAGGCTGCCATCTCTCCTTCCCCAGCCTCACTTAAGTCACTGTAGCAACAGTGTGTATGCATGTGAGAGAGTCTGTGAGGACAGATGAGGGTAGAAGAGGTATGGTAGAGCTTATGTGTGTGTGAGTGTGTGTGTATGGAACATATAAAATATGTGAAGGTGAGAGAGAGTGTGTGTGCCTGTGAGAGTGTGAGGGTGGAGTGTGTGTGAGACAGAGTGTGTCAGAGAAATTGGGAATGCATGGGAATGTGTGTGTATACCTATGTGTTAGAGTGGGAATGTGTGTGAGAGTGTTTATGTGTATGTGTGTGCACGCGCACCTATGAGTGTATAAGAGAGTGTCAGAGCATATGTCTGACAGAAGGAGAGAGAGACAGACAGACAGACAGACAGAGAAAGACAGAGAAAGAACGAGAAAGAGAGAGCGAGCCTGTGAGGGAGTGTGAATGTGTGCAGGTAGAGCTAGTCTGTGTGCGCCAGAGCACTGACAGCTCTCCCAGGGAGAGGATAGAGTTCAAGGTCCCCTGGCCACCGTCCCACCCCCAAGTTTCTTCTTGTGCATGCAATCGGGGCAGGAGAGAGGGACCTCACCCTGCACTGTGGGTTGGGGAGCAGGGGGCCTCAGTTAAGCGTTCTCCAGTATGCTAGCCTGACTCCATACTTGGTCCTACCCTCGGGCTGCAAGGAGCCCTGTTCTGAGGGATATCACTCCTGCCCTCCTACCCCCAGCAGGGACAGTTCCACAAAGGGTGCAGGTCTTTGGGGATCCATGGAGCAGGGCATTTGGGCAAATGTCTTTGTGGAAAAAAGTGGGGATGGCAGAGGTGCGAACGAGGGTGATGAGGTAGGCAGGTAGGTGGCACCAGGAGAAACCACAGCAGCAGCAGCGCCGGCCGTTCCTGAGCCTGGCGTTCACCTCACTCTGCTGAGGAGACCAGGCAGCAGGCTGCCTTGGGCCACACAGCCGCGTGACTGGGCAGCGCAAGAACAGCAGCAAAGGCCCCTTCAGAGCCTGAGGAGACGGATGAGGTGCCTGGACCCCAGGAAGGGCCCACACCAGCCCTCTGCCTGCAGGCCTGGGTACCAAGCTGCTTCTTTGGAAAGAGTGAGTGAGTGTGTGTGTGTGTGTGTGTGTGTGTGTGTGTGTGTGTGTGGTGTATGAGGGGTGCTGCCTCCAGCAGCCATGTCCCAGGGCAGCTCCAAAGTGGCTGTGGGAATAAGGGGATGAGGCCGAGCTCAGGGGATCCGTCAACCAGTGAAGAGGTTCAGGCTGTTGTCCTTGCTGAGCCGCTGGCCTTGCTGCCCTGTCAGGAGGGTCGGGTGGCAAGGAAGGAGCTGAGCCTGGGAAAGCAGCAGGACTGTGAAGGCCACCAGAGGGGCTGGCTCTGCTGGCAACCGGCCCTGCAGGGAGAGGCGAGGACCAAGTGATTGAATTTATTTGTGAAAGGTGAAACACCTCCACCCCTCGTCCCTGCTGCTCCCCGTGTGTGTGTGTGTGTGTGTGTGTGTGTGTGTGTGTGTGTGTGTGTACGGGCATGTGCGCGCGCGCGCGCGCGCGCACACACACACACACACACACACACACACACACACCAACAGGTACTGCAGAGGGTTCAGAGCTCCCTGGCCAGCAGCTGCCCAGCTGGGAGTCAGACTTTTCCTCCGGGTGCCCTGGAATTCCTGAGGGCACAGGCTTATGGGAAGGAATGCAAAACTCCAGAGGATTTGGCAAAGTTGATGGAGTGCTTTAGAATGATGTGCGAAGGGAATATTTTCTCTCTCCCAGTAGAGTTTAAACAATTAATATTGATTTTTGAAAGAGTCAGATAGGAAGATTAACACACAGCTTATAAACAAGCATCAGACCGAACCCAGACCTGTGTTTCAGCTCACTCCGTGACATCCGGGCTGCAGACCCCAGGTCCCACGGGGCCAGGGATGTCACCAGCTCTCGCTGAGGTGTGCTGCATGACACCACGTGATGCTGGCCCTGACCTGGATCAGCGGGGCGAGGTCCCGGCTCCAGGAGCACAAGAGTGACAAGGTGACACTCGTCAAGGCTTGGGGGTGAGCGGGCCAAAGAGAGGCAGTGAATAGCCCCCTGGGGCAAAACAGGACAGGGAGGGGTCTGGGGGAGGGGTGCGGGGCTGGGGGAGCAGGACAGCAGGAGAAAGGCAAGAGGGGCCCGGCCCACACTGCCAGAACGGAGGGGCAAGGCAGAGGCGAGCAGGAAGTGGGAGCCTGGGTGAGGGTACAGCTAGGAGGGCTCGAACTGTCATTTAGGGCCAGCATCTCGGGCAGGTGTGGAACTGGCAGTAGGGCCCGGGGGGACTGGCAGGGGCCAGGCACCAGGTGAGGGGGACCAGACCCCTGCCGCTTGGTCACTCCAGCCGCTTGCTCTGGCTACTGACACGCTATACCAGGTGGGAAGCAGGAGTTGCCTTGAGCCAGCTGCCCAAGCTACCCAAGATGTTAGCCTGCCACCCGCCCACCGCCACAAGTGGCCTCAAGCAAGTCACAGCACCTCTGGTCCCCTGCAAGGCATGCTCTATTGTTGTCATGGAGACCAGGACAGGTGGCAACAGGCAACTGGGGCTGGGCAGGGCGGAAGCCAGGCCTTGAGGCCAGCAAGGAGCGCAAATGTCAGAAGGGTGAGGGGTGGGTCCCATGAGGGAATCCTGTGAGGGGCTGGGGGGGCAGTATGAGGCTGGTGTGAGGGTGCTGGGTGTGAGTGCCACTGGGGTGCCATGTGAGGGTGCTCTCGGGGGTGGTGCGAGGGTGTTGATGACGCTGCTGTGGAGGGTGCTATGAGGGTGCTGTGTGAGGGGGCCGGTGAGGGACCACTGGCCCAGCCTGAGGCCTAAGGGGGCGGACGCAGTTGGAACTGCGGTCCTGGCCTCATTCCCTCCCGAGGCGAGGGGACCATTGGGTTTCTGCTTTCCCCGTTGAGTTCATGCCAGCTCCTGCCAGGCCAGGTCTGCCCCACATCTCCCTCCTCTCCCTGGACCCGCAGACCTGCTCCACTGCCTGGGCCCTTGGACCCCTCTCACGGCTTCGCTGCCCCCCGCCCCATCTCTGTCCCTAATGCAGTTCCCTCCGGGCCCAGCTGGACCTGCTCCTAGCACCTCTTCCTCACAGTGGGGCTCCCCCACACCCCTGTGGTCTAGAGTCCAGCGCCCTTCCTGAGCCGGCTCACCTGTACCTGCCTCCCTGGGGTGGGACTCACCCCACTCACTGCCACTCCATGGGGGGCCCTCTGCCGCTGCCCCTTCCGGTCCTGAGGCGTCCCCCCCCCGCCCCCCTGCAACCCCAGGGCTGGCCAGACTTCCTCTCCCGCCTACTGCTGAGCAGATCCTCCTCCAGGACTTCAGTGCTCCTCCGCAAGGGCCCTGCGCCTGCTTCCCTGTGTCCAGAGAGGTCGCCTGGACAGTCCAGCAGCCCAGCTCACCCTGTTCAGATACTGCTCTGGGAACAAAGCCGCGTAACCTTTCACCCCACGTTTTGCTCCTGACCCCACGTCCTCGCTGTGATTAGACAGCATCTCGTCTAGTCCTGAGGGCTCAATCTGACTCCCCTCCTCCAGGCAGGTGAGTTAGGGCCTCACCTGGGGAAGCATTAGGGCAGGTGAAGATGTTTTTCCTACAGTCCCCTGAGGCTTCCTCCCTCCTGGGAGACCACAGAGGCCCTGAGGTCAAGGGCCGTTCCTTGATTGAGTTTGCTGCTGGGAAAAGGAACATCTGCCCAAAGAATCAAAGGGTCTGGGCGGGGTCTTGGAGCAGGTGCAGAGAGACCGGCTGCTCTTCTGATGTTTGGTTTGGAAGCCACTCCTGGTGGTGCTCAGGGCTGATTCCTGGTTCTGTGCTCAGGAATCACTCCTGCTGGGCTTGGGGGACCATATGGGGTGCCGGGGAACAAACCTAGCTGCGTACAAGGCAAGTGTCCTCCTGCTGTACTATCTCTCCATTCCCTACCCCACCCCACCTCCACTCCCAAAACGCATTGCTCTTTTAGAAAAATGAGTTACTTTACATACAGACACTGGAAGTGCAATATATTCTTTCTCCCCCTTTTCCCCAATCAAACCCCAATGTTGATCAAGCAGCAGGGTGTTAACTGTGTTTCTAGGTAGCCACACGGCCCCTGACTGACAAGATTTATGGGCAAGTGTCTGGGGGTGCAGGGCAGAGATGGGCATTCCTGCTGCACGCTCGGGCCCTGGCTGCTTCTGGAAGCAGAAGAGGCAGGGGAGCAGCAGCTGGTGAGCGGCCACGAGAAAGACTCACACTCTGGAGAGCTATGAAGGCAGAGAACCCCTGGGCCTTGTGAGGGGAAAACCCCCCTCGTTAATGTTGCCCAGGTGACTTGTGTGAAGTGGGGTGGAGAGAGGCTGAGAAGGAAAACAACTGCTTCTCTCCAGGAGATTTAGGACAATGAAGGTCTGTTCCAGCCCCTGCATAGCACCGAGACTCACAGCCCCATGAGGCAGCCATAATGCTGCCCCTGACGCCCACCCGTCCCAATGACCCCTGCCACCCAATTTACTGGGAAGCTGTAGACTCGGGTTAGAGCGAGGAGTTAACTCTGTCCAGGAAAGAAAAGTCTGTTCTAGTCTTACCAGGTATTTGGGGTTTCCACAACTCGCTTCTCCTTCTCTCCAGGAGGAGATCACTTGATCACTTGACTTCCCGTTAATCGTCGAATTGCTCGAGCAGGCTCCAGTAACGTGTCCATTTGTCCCTGTCGCGTGCTAGTGTAGCCCAATGTTGTCTGTTCGTTCTAGGAACACGAAGAGCCTCAAACTGATCATTCATGATTTTGATGACGAAGTCTGACCATCTGGTGGTGGGCGGCCACGTGGTCTTTTGACGTCCCGTGGAATCCAGTCGGTAATGGCTCTAGTCCAGCGGTCATCTCTAAATCTCATTACGTGTTCAGCCCATCTGATTTTTGACGTCTTGGTAAACAAAACAGTGTCCCTGATTCTTGATCGTCGACGGAGGTTGGAGCTCCGGATTCTACAGGATGAGAATGATGAAGGAGGAGAAAGGAGAGGCCCAGGAGGAGATAGTGAAGTACAAATAACAAATGTATTGGGAGATAAAGGGACGGGGAGAGAGCTAAGTTAAGATAGGTGCTCCAGAGAGAACAAGGGCTTCTCCAGAGTGGACAGGAATTTGTTTGCATTTAGGGGAAGGTTAGCCAGGGATGTTTTCCCATCGCTGCCTTTGTCCCAAATTCTTTCACAAGTGGGAGTTAATGGGGCTTTTCCCCAGGAAAGGCATTGATCTTCTGGTGGCTGTCTGCTCATTGTTCTGTCTGGTGCCTCTCCTGGCTTCCTGGTGCCTCTCCTCTCAGGCCCGGAATTCTGTATCTCCATGGCTTCCTGGGCTCCTTTGTCTTGAAGGCCTTCACACCTCTGGCTTGGTTCCAGTTTCAGGGACTGTTGTCCCCCACTACACGTTACTGGGGCTCCCCTATCTTCCCGCCTGTTTCTTAGGGCAGCCACAGGATCCAGGATAACTTAAGGGCGAGTAGCTGGGGCTACTGGGCAGACATGGGCTCTCCTGCTGGGCTCTTGGGCCCTGGCTTCTTCTGGAAGCAGGAGAGGTTAGTGGGCAGTGGCAGATGACAGCCATGAGTGATGTCAGTGGGTGTCAGAAGCCCCATGAGTGGCTTATGTAAGGCAGGGAGGAGAGATTCATTCAGAGATTCATTCAATCTGCCTCTGCCACCTGGGACCCAAAGTTATGGACTCTTGTCTTGCCCCACAGAAAAGAATTTCAGAAGCAGTAAAGTAAAGACAGATTTTATTTGAAGGTTTCAGGAAGGAGGAGGGAGAGAAAGTGAGAGAGTGGAGTAATGCGTTCAAGAGAGAGAGAAGGCTTTTCCAAGGGTGGAGAAGACTCTACACACATCCCAGGATAAGATAGGAAGTACCCACTCCCCAGCATCTCCAGAGGGGAGAAGTGGGCGACACATGGGCAGCCCTGTGGGCACAAGCAGCCAATGGGCTCCGGCAGCCTTTGTTCAAGGTGGCTTTTATAGGGTTATCCCAACCTGCCCCCCCCATGTGGGGCTTCAACCTAGGTAAAAGTCCTTGGGCGGTTGGTTGCAGGTAGGGGCGGAGGAGGGTTGGGAGGGTTGGGAGTGGTTGATGATCTTCTTTGAAATTCCTTTCCTCACCTTTTGTTCCTGCTGGAGCTTCTGTCGTGGGTGGATCCAGCCTTCTCTGGTTCTGTTGCTGGCCGGGTGAATGTCTTATCAGACCTTAGTTTCTGTTTTCTGCAAAGTTGGCTTTTTGCAACTTCAGGGCCACTGATAGCATTTCCTGGGAAATTCACTGCAATTGCCTTGAGGGAGGGAGCCTTCCCTATCTACCCACCTGCCTATATCTTGTGGTTTCTGGGGAACCCTGAGGGAGAGAACCCCTGGGCTTTGTGAGAGGAAACCCCACTCCACCTCACTGGGGCTGAGTCTCCACCACAACTGGCCAGATTCATCCAGAAAATGTGGCGGAAAGAAGAGAATTTCAGCAAAGCCTTTCTGTCAGAGATGCCTAGAACCTGAAAGTTGGACTGGTCTCCCGCATCTTTAGATGACCATAGTGAGGCCTCACTTGGCCTTGAGGCCGGGCACAGCCTCAGAGCCCCAGGGGCCCGTGTCCTTGGCTTCTCTGGTCTCTGCTTCATCTCGCTGGTGAACTGAGACCTCAGGAAGAACTTTGCAAAGAGACCTGGTACTTCAACTCTGGGTTTCGGGGGCCAGGAAAGCTGGGGATGAGGCTCTATCATGTAGGAGGTGTGTGAATTTCAGTCATCATTTTTCATTTGTTTTGATTTGGGATTTGATTTGATTTGGAGCTGGAGCAATAGCACAGCAGTAGGGCGTTTGCCTTGCGTCCAGCCAGCCTGGTCGAGCCGGGTTCAATTTCTCCGCCTCTCTCGGAGAGCCTGGCAAGCTACCGAGTTATCTTGCCCACAAAGCAAAGCCTGGCAAGCTCCCCGTGATGTATCTGCTATGCCAAACACAGTAACAAGTCTCACAATGGAGATGTTACTGGGCCCGCTCAAGCAAATTGATGAACAACGAGAGGACCGTGACCATTGATTTGGGATTTGGGTATTCAGGGGATCTGGGGGTGACTCCCAGAATCAGATGGTTCAGTGTGAGGGTCCAAGCATGGCTCAGGCAATGCAGTGGTGGAGACTACCAAGGTGATGCTCGTGCCAGTGTGTGGGTGGGGGGAACTCCAGGTCATGCTCTGAAGGCCATGTGGTACCAGGGATTGAACCCCCACGAAATTTTCTAGAGGACGGTATTGAGGTTTTAGCTTTACTTGGACTTTGGTGGAGGGCAGCACCACTGGGTCTACCCAGAGGGGGGCGAGGTGAGGGGTGTATACTGGGCACCTTCCTGGAAAGGGCCCTGTGAAAAGCACAGCTCCAAGGGGAGTTCACATGCAGTTGTTGGGGGGGGGGCGGGGACGTGGAACACTGGCTCAGGAAATATCCTCGAGGCTGTGGCCTCTACTAAGTGTGAAGCGACAAGCTTCAGAAGAGCCTCATTCTGGGGCACACGTGCAGTACCACAGCCCGTGGCCTGGTGGCCGGTTTGGGATGCCCTTGGTTCCTCCACTGGTTCTCAGGAAAGCCATGCCCTGACTGGCCGGGTCACTTTCCCACTGCTCTGCCCCCAGCTGTATCCAGACCAGAGGAGTGCCTACAAGTGTAAGGCCAAGCTGGAGTGTGCGGGATGTGGAGGGTACAGTGGTGGCATCGTCCTTGGAGCCAGGCTGGGGTGCATCTGCTTTTTTCCAGGGAGTCAGTGGTGGATTGGCAGACTTGACTCTGCAGGGGACTGCAGGAATCCGAGGGCTGGAAAAGGAGCCGAGATCTGAATTCCTTCCCGCGGAGCACTGGGGGCAGAATCCTCCTGCCTTCGCGGGAAAAGCCCGGCCTTGTTTTGCTTCTCTACACTTACAATGGTGGCTGGGGTAAAACAAAACTGGGTGAGGTTGGGGTTGGGGCAATAAAGTCGCTGCTCCCTCCTACAGCCCTGGGAAAGAGGTCAGTGGGGGTGCGTCCCGCGTGTCCAGCCCCGCACCCCAGTCCCGGCGGCGGAGCAGCAGGTCAGACCCAGCCCTGCTGACACTTGACAGCGCCCGGAGTTTACCTTGGCTCCGAGCCAGCACAGGGCCCAGCCCGGGGGCGGCCCCCACCTCTCCACCTTGTCACCTGCTCCCTCTCCAGCGCAAAGAGCAGCTTAAAGAGAAGCCAGTCCCGCTCACAAACAGCGTCGCAGCCATCGCGGGAACCGAGGCCAGGGCTGCTTCTGCGAGTGCGGACAAGCAACGACCCGCTCGGGACACGGCCGCGAGCACGGCGGGAGGGCGGGCGCGGGGCTTCTCCTGCAGGCCCGCGGCTCCCAGTGGGCGCCCGCTGCACCCCTGGCGCGCCCCTGACTCTTGCTCTGTCCCGCTGCACCCCACGCTCCGCCCCGCGGGAACCCCCGGCGCCCCTCGAGCACCAGCCCCGGCACCAGACCATCCGCGCCTCCCGGCCCGGCGCCTTCCACCCTCCGGCGCGGGCGCGGCTCCCCGGGGCCGGGACCACCGCGCGCGCGCCGCGTGCCACCTGCGCGGGGGGCG
>JAOXYA010052737.1:0-12145 GCA_028565675.1 Sorex palustris | reverse complement strand
CCGATCTACTTTCAGCTCTTGTCCAGAGTGATCATTTCCAACTATTATTGCCATATTGGTCTCTTCTCTAATCTTACCTACCCTCTGCCCTCCACACACCTTTGGTTGATTACAACCATTGACCAGTTCTCCTATCCCTGGGCAGAGCCCTTTAGAATGAGACCGGTGTCCTCCTGAGAACCTGTCAGGGAGCTGGCACGCTCTCTGCTCTCAGCCCTGCAAGGAGACAGGAGAGCTTGGCCCTCTGCCATCCAGGACGTAGAGAAATAAATCTCAATTGCACCAGCCACCCAGTGTAAGCCACTGGCACCCAGTGGCAGCCACTTAGACCACAGCTGACCAGGGGCCAGAGAGGTAGTCCAGGGGTTAGTGCACTTGCCTTGCATGCTGCTGACCCTGGTTTGATCGCCAGTAGGAGTATTTAGTCTCCAGAACAGTGCCAGGAGTCACCCCTGAGAGCAGAGCCCGGGGTAAGCCTTGAGCACCACCAGGTTTGGCTCACCATCCCACCCCAATCCCCAGTACAAAGCCAAACAGCTGGTGTGTCTTTGTAAAGTGACCTCAAACAGACCCAAATCAGTGACACGAAGACCCAGGCTCGTGTTTATTTATTTATTTCCCTCTTGGAGAGCCCGGCAAGCTACCGAGAGTATACTGCTCACATGGCAGAGCCTTGCAAGTTAACTGTGGCGTACTGGATATGCCAGAAATAGTAACAATGACACCCCCATTCCCCTGACCCTGAAAGAACCCCCAATACCCCATTGGGCTACACTAGCATGCGACAGGGACAACTTGAGATGTTACTGGTGCCCGCTAGAGCAAACTGATGAACAACGGAACTACAGTGATACAGTGGTTCATTTATTTACTTTGTGGGTCACACCCAGCGATGCTCAGGGGTTGCTCTTGGCTCTGCACTCAGGAATCACTCCTGGTAGTTCTTGGGGGACCTTATGGGATGCCAGAGATTGAACCCGAATCAGCTCTGTGCCAGGCAGATGCCCTCCCTGTGTATTATCTATCACTCCAGCCCCGGAAGTGGAGGTGTGAATCGGGGTAGATAATGCAGAAAACCACGAACACAGGGAAATGCCAACGGGCGAAACTCCAGGGAGCTCGTGGCTGAGGCTCCGGCAGCAGAGGTCAGGGACGGCTGGACCGAGAAGCAGATTCCTTTGCCTTTTCTCCTCCGGGTTGACCTTGAGGAGGTGATGACACACTGGGAGGATGGATGGTCCTCTTTTTTTTTTTCTTTGCTTTTTGGGTTACACCCGGCAATGCTCAGAGGTTACTCCTGGCTCTGCACTCAGGAATTACTCCTGGCGGTGCTCAGGGGACCACATGGGATGCTGGGAATCAAACCCAGGTCGGCTGCGTGCAAGGCAAACACCCTACCCCCTGTACTATCGCTCCAGCCCCCTGGATGGTCCTCTTGATGTCCCAGTCCTGGGCTCAGCACGCTTGAGGGACAGGTGCGCACTCTGTGAAGAACTTCTTGATCCATCCCGTGCAGTTGGCCTGGACAACTGCTGGGATTGGACTGTGGCAGGGAGCTGGTGCGGGGAATTGACCGAACAAAGCGACCCTCAACACCTGGAGCAGAACCTTCGGGTGTTGGCGGCAGATCAGAGGGGCTTGTTTGCGCAGGCGCAGTCCTCCCCGTGGAAGCGCACCCCGGCCAAGAAGGGTTGGGTGGCTTTTAACCCCAGAGTCCCCCGGGGACTCAGGGGGTCAGGGCAGTGCTGAGACCTGCCCTGTCATCTTAGCGCAGACATCCAAGCGGGGGTTGGAGGACGGGATGTGGCGGGTGACCTGTTCTGGGGGCGCCCCAGGGAGGCCCGTGTCTCTGCGCATGCAGGGAGCCAGGCCTGGCCCTGATCTCACTCCCTGTCCAGCTGTCCCGGGCCTCTGCTGCCAGGGCCTCAGCCGCAACCTCCATGGAGTTTGGACCGTTTGCATCATATCCCTGTGCTCGTGTTTTTCTGCATCGTCCACCCCGATTAAAACCTACAACATCTGGGCCCGGAGTGATAGATAGTCCAGTGGGGAGGGCATTTACCTTGCATGCGGCTGACCCGGGTTCGATGCCTGGCATCCCATAGGGTTCCCCCCCACCTCCAGTGCAGAGCCAGGAACAACCCCTGAGCATTGCCGGGTGTGACCCCAAAAGCAAATAAATAAATAAATAAATAAATAAAACCCCACACTTCCAAGTTTCTTGGAGTGGCATCCTCAAGTCTCACTCTGCCAGGAGTGATCCCGGAGCACTGAGCCGGAATGAACCCCGAGCACCACCAGGTGTGACCCAAAGCCAACAAGCAAATCGAGTTTGATCCGAGTTTGAGGCATATGATGATGGTGCAACACCACATCCGCTGTCAAATTGTGCCCTGGTTCGACCTCTCAGCCATTTATGGAAACGGTTGGCCTCTCTCCTTGGCCCTCTGTTGTGTGCCCATCGAATCTAGCTCTGAAGGGCTACTGAGTCCAGTGCCTCCGTGTGGGCCTCTTCACTGTCCTGGACGGGGTCATCGCTGTCACCTAGGGAGAGTGATGGTGAGGGAGACCAGGCCTCCTTTGTGATCTTCTTCCTCCCCCTGGGCTTTCAATCCACTGTCCTCAGGGCATTGAGTGGATTTCACAAGCTCTGTTGCTGCTGAAGCATCTGATCACCTCTTACAGCTACCAGAAAAGGTGCAACACGTTTAAGGTGGCTTCATAACAGTGTTCTCAGCTGGCTGAGACTTCTTTGTTTGTTTGTTTGATTTTTGCTTTTCTCTGGGTCACACCCAGCGATGCACAGGGGTTACTCCTGGCTCTGCACTCAGGAATTACTCCTGGCAGTGCTCAGGGGACCATATGGGATACTGGGAATTGAACCCGGGTCGGCCACATGCAAAGCAAACGCCCTACCCGCTGTGCTATTGCTCCAGCTCCTGGCTCCGAGTGTTTAAGGTGCTTCATGCCTGTTCAGTCGAAACCCTCAGCCTTCCTTCTGGCCACGGCGCTTATCTCTCTGTCAACCTCATTTCTGCTATTCTGTCCTCTAGATCAAACCTATATCCTCGTGTTCCCAGAATTTCACCCTCCACCTCCAACACATACACCCCCACACACTTAAGAATGTCTGCGACCTCCGCCTGTCAGACTCTTCTTGGAGAAAAAACCTTCAACCTTCAGGATTTCTTTTTCTGTTTTTGTTTTGTTTGATGGGGAGAGCGAGGTCAGAGCCACACCCATCTGTGCTCGGGATTACTCCTGGCTCTGTGCTCGGTCAGGGATCACTCGTGGTGGGACTCTAGGAAATATATGCAATAGCAGGGCTTGCTTGCCCACAAGTCAAGCACTCTATCTGCTGTACTCTCTCTCTATTCCTCCCCTCTTTTTTTTTTTTGGTTTGAGGGCCACATCTCATGGTGCTTGGGGGACTACTCGTAAGTTTGTGCTCGGAGACCATTCCTGGTGGTATTGGGGGTGTGGAACTCAGGTCTCCTGCATATAAAGCGTGAGTTTTGCCCCCATTGTGCCATCTCTCTGACCCTCTGTGCTCAGATTTTGCAAGTTGGGTCTTAACCCTAGAGCAGGGAGAGGCAGGGGAGGGGCTAAACTGGGCCCGTGTCTTCAGAATGCATCGCCCGGATTGTCCTGGGAGATCTCTCCCTCCAGCCGGGGACCTGCACCCAGGAGCTGCGTTTGTTCCTGTCTTGACTTGCTCTGCTAAATTGTATTTTATTAATGTGTGTGATTGTACTGAGGCTCGGGCTACTGTGCTAATGACTGATAATTGCCTCTAATGAGCTATCTGTAAGAAATACAGTTATACCAGTAGGAGTTACGCCAGACCCATCACAGCGGGAAGTGGAATAACCCTCTGACTGACTTTGGGGAGAAGCAAATAGCAGGACTCTAGCCGGCAGGCAAGAGTTCCAAACCCTCCCTTTGCCTTGAGCCCCAAGGTGCCCTGTCTCCCGCTTGGCACTTCACCTTGGCACCTGTGTCCAGGGATAACAATCCCAGTGGCTTGCAGCAATAAGCCTTGTGTGGCTAGATTGTATGTCCCTGGGGGGGGGGGGCGGGGACACCTGGCTCCAGCCCATCCTGTGTGGGCGCTGAGGCGCCTTCTCTCTGCTCCATCACTCCTGTCCAGGACACAGAGAAGGGGACATAGACTGGTCCTGCCTGTATCCAAGCGGTCGTGCCAGCTGCACGCTCATTGGCCAGAGTAAGTCACGTGGCAATGGCTATACCGGAAGTTCTGGTCGCTGTACAGTATCCTGAGGTCCAGAACTGAATTGGGTCCCCCCGCCCCCCCATCCACATCCCAGACCCTGACATGTTCACGTGCCTGATATGGGAGAGATGCCAGCCAGGACTCCCTCCCCAAAGCTCGGTGAGTTTTGTGATTTTAAAGCACAGGCTTTTATTTTTTTAATATTATTATTATTATTATTTTGCTTTTTGGAGCACACCCAGTGATGCACTGGGGTTACTCCTGGCTCTGCACTCAGGAATCACTCCTGGTGGTGCTCAGGGGACCTTATGGGATGCCAGGAATCGAACCCCGGTCGGCTCACACAAGGCAAACGCCCTCCCCGCTGAACTACTGCTCCAGCCAAAGCACAGGCTTTTAAAAAATCATTTTCTTCGTTCTCTTTGCCCTAAAGCATTGATCACGACCTGAGCTTCATCACCCAAGGAAATTGGTGCTCCTTCTGCGTCCTTAAATCAGTTCTCGGGGGGGAGGGGGGCTGCTAGTTCGTACAGTATTTCTTCAGAGTTCTCTCTGTGTTTGGAACTTAAGGTACCCACTTCTGCCATCGCTCTGCCAAATAGACCTTCCACCCAGCCCCGTCTTCCTATGGTGACTCCACAGTGTTCACGAGACTAGAAAATTAGTTTTGTTGTTTTCTTGCAATTCTGCTTGCTTTAATTAATTATTGACATCCCACAGGTGTGCAAAATCAGCTGGAAATAGTCATTGTTACTCACTTCCTGACTTATTTCATGTGACAGAGTCACTCCATGTTCTATGTCTTTTGCCCCAAAGAGCACATTTTATCTTTTATTACCAGCAGAGTAATATTCCATTGGGTATCTATACTTTTCTGTGTTTGGTTTCTTGTGAAACATGCTGCTATGAACTCAGGGGTTGCAGTGTCTTTTGGAATTAGTCCTTTCATATCCTTCAAATAAATCAATACTTGCTTAGGCTTGGGGTGGAGCAATAGCACATCAGTAGGGCGTTTGCCTTGCTCGAAGCCAGCCCAGCCGAGCCGGGTTCGATTCCTCCGCCTCTCTCGGAGAGCCCGGCAAGCTACCGAGAGTATCTCGCCTGCACAGCAAAGCCTGGCAAGCTCCCCGCGACGTATTCAATATGCCAAACACAGTAACAACAAGTCTCAAGATGAAGATGTTACTGGGCCCGCTCGAGCAAATCGATGAACAACGGGAGGACAGTGACAGTGACAGTGCCTAGGCTCGGTGCTTCTGGATTGTATGCTAGTTTTAATTTAATTCTTTCTTTTTTTTTTAAGAGTTTTCTTTAATGTAAATTTTTTTTTCTTAAAGTAGGAGTACTGCTATTTATTCAGCCATTGATTAAGTTGATTGAATTGTGCATGGACTCCACTAATTTAATTCTTTCTAACGGAGTTTCCATCTCATGCTGAGCACAGACTTTGCGTTCAGCCAGATTCCGACCAGCCATCACCACCCCTTCCCTGGTCCATGCTTCTGCTCGTGTTATTTTCAGAGAGGGCTTCACTTCGCTGAGACCCAGTTTTGTAACCCGTAACTGGGAAACAACGATAAGGATCTTATCGGGTTGTTAAAGACTCTGTGAGACAAAAGATCGGCAAGCATCTGCCATTTCATTCCAAGAAGCATTTGCCTTTGCGTTCTTCTTCTTCTTTGCCTCCTGCTGGATATCCCTCAGCTGCTGGAAAGCTGCTATGCCTCTTTCCTGCAGGCGAATCTGTGAATCTGTGTGTTTCTGGGCAAGTCCTTGGGGGAACCCCATCCCACTGTGAGGGGGGACAGTGGTTTTTTTTTTTCTGCTTTTTGTGTCTCACAGCCAGTGATGCTCAGGGATTACTCCTGGCTCTGTACTCAGGAATCACTCCTGGCAGTGGTTGGGGGACCATATGGGATGCCGGGGATCGAACCTGGGTTCAAACCTGGGTTGACTGCATGCAAAGCAAATGCCCTACCCGCTGTGCTATCGCTCCGGCCCTGACAGTGAATTTCTTGAAGCTCAGTCGATTAGGACCCCAGGGTGAGTGACACCTGGAAATTTTACTTCATCTGTATGTAACACTGTTCTCCCGTTGTTCATTGGTTTGCTCGAGCAGGCCCAGTAACGTCTCCATTGTGAGATTTGTTGTTATTGTGTTTGGCATGTTGAATACGTCACGGGTAGCTTGCTAGGCTTTGCTGTGCAGGCGAGATACTCTCGGTAGCTTGCCAGGCTCTCCGAGAGGGGCCGAGGAATCGAACCCAGCTCAGCCAGGCCGGCAGCTTGCAAGGCAAATGCCCTACCACTGTGCTATCGCTCCAGCCCTTACTTCAACAATTAAAATTTTAAAACAGATGCAGGGCAACGTATTGTTTCTTTAACATGTGCTTATACTTTGGGGTATGCATTGTCTTTGGGTTGTTGGCTGCCAAGCTGGGCTGTCATGCTTGGTGATGAGAGCCAGTACCAGGGATGGGGTGGGTACCCACAGGCATGCATCACCGCCGAGCCTGTCCCCAGGCCCTGGAAATAATTCTCCTTTAAGCACAAGGAGAAGGATTCCCTGTCATTTTAATCATTGAAAATTCAGCTTCCAAAATGAGATGTTCTGTAAGTAGATGTTCCCAGTTTTGATCCTTCCGTATAAAAAGATCATGTAAAATGACTCCTTGATTATTTTGATTTTGATTGCACGTCAAAATGATATTTTGGGTGCACTGGGTTAAATAAGCTATATTATGAAAATTAATTTGATCCATATGTTTTTCCTTTATTTTTAATGTGGCTACTCGGGAGCCAAGGAAATCGCTCAGCGGGCTGGAGCCCAAGAGTGACATGCAGACGCTTTGCAGGCAGAAATCCCGGGTTCGTTCCCCAGCACTGCATGGTCCCCTGCCAACCTCCAGGAGTGAACACTGAACCTCCAGGAGTGAGCACTGAACTGAGGGTATTCTTGGAGCACTGCGGAGTATGACCCCAAAACCAGATGAAGGAATGAACTTTATGGTTACTAGAAATTTTATTAATTTTTTCAACATTTATTTATTTATTTATTTGGCTTTTGGGATTATACCTGGCAATGTTCAGGGATCACTCCTGACTCTGCACTCAGGAATTACTCCTCTGGTGGGGCTCAGGGGGACCATATGGGATGCCGGGGATGGAACCCGGGTCAACCCTGTGCAAGGCAAATGTCTTCCCTGCTGAACTATAGTACTGGCTTCAAGTTACTAGAATTTTTTTTTTCTTTTTGGGTCACACCCGGTGATGCTCAGGGTGTTACTCCTGGCGATGCTCGGGGTGTTGTTCCTGGCTCATGCACTCAGGAATTACTCCTGGCAATGCTCGGGGGACCATATGGGATGCTGGGAATCGAACCCGGGTCGGCCATGTTGGCTGCGTGCAAGGCAAACGCCCTACCTGCTGTGCTATTGCTCCAGTCCCAAGTTACTAGAAATTTTAAAGGGAGCTGTGGAGTTGGCTTTAAATTTCCCTCGGACAGCCCTGGTTTGTTCGTGCTTCCTCCCTCTAACCCACCTGCCCATCCAAACCCACAGAGATTTCCTGATGGCTTCCTCCTCTGTGTTCAGTTCTTGGGCATGAGCACTGGTCAAAGCGGTCGGGCCAGATTCCATCCTTCTTTCTCCAGAGGAGGAGATAGAGAAAGGAGATGGAAGATGGTCTCCAATTTAGGAATGTTTGCGCCCCCTGCTGGTCAGCTCTCTTTGGGGCATTGGGTGGGTGGGCGGTACTTGGACGGGATTTGCCGAGACCCACCAACAGCTGGAGGGGATCGGATGAAGGTGGCTGTCGGGGTGGAAGGGTCTTAGCTTAAGCAGCATGAAGAGAGTGGCCCATTCACTTCATTCATTCATTCATTCATTGGAAGTGGCGGTGTTGTTTGGAAGGTGGAGAACCCAACCCAGTGCTGAGAGGGGTGTGGGGAGCTTAATGCCAGTTCTTTTTTATTTTTTATTTTGGGGTCCCACCCAGCTATGTTCAGGGGTTACTATGTCTCTGCACTCAGGAACCACTCCTGGCGGTGCTTGGGGGACCCATGGGATGCTGGGGATTGAACCCGGGTCAGCTGCATGCAAGGCAAACACCCTCCCGCTGTGCTATCGCGCCAGCCCCCATGAATGCCACTTCTGCCCTCTCCTGGAACCTCCATCTCATCTTCAGACTTGCAGTTTGTGTTCATGGAAAAGTCCATAAGGGGTGACACCCCCACCCCACCCCACCCCGCCAGTGTGCTCCGTCCTTTTGCTTCACGCTCTTGGCACGAGAACTCGGGTGCTTGGTGCTCACCCTGGGAACCCTTGCGTCTCGCACAGCCCAGGCTGGCCGTGTGTTTGCAGTCCCAGAGCGGTGCAGCATGCCTCACAGTTTGTAAACACTCGACAGAGCACGCTTGATTGGATTTATATGTTGCCGGAGAAGACCTGCTGTTGGTGTCACCTGGCTTATTTGGGCCAAGTACCTTTGTAGGAAACTGACTACACAGGTTCCCTGGCTGTCTCCACCCAACATTCTTTTTGGGGGGAGGGGAGAGGAGGGGGGCACACCTGGCATTGCTCAGGGCTTACTCCTGGTTCTGTGCTCAGGATTCACTCCTGGAGGACTCAGGGTCTCATCTGTGGTGCCAAGGAATTGAACCCGGGTCTGCTCTGTGCAAGGCAAGTGCTTTACCCATTAGACCATCTTGGCAGTTCCCACCCAGCATTCTAACAGGGCTTTCTCCTTCTTTTTTGTCCAGGTTAAGGAGGTAGGAAACAATAAAGGGAAAGGCTTGCTTTGTGAAACTGAGTACTGTGTGTGTGTGTGTGTGTGTGTGTGTGTGTGTGTGTGTGTGTGCGCGCGCGCGGGTACTTTCATGTTGATCCCTAGTCAGAGCATTTCCTGTGCATTTGTTCATTGCCAGTCATGTTAGGAGCCTGGCTATCTCATCCTCATGGTGCAAAGAACAGTTGAGAAACTTCTCGAAGGTGATACAGCTTGCAGGCGGTGAAGCTTGGATTGGGAGTCGGGCAAATTCTCTCCCAAACTTGCCTCTTCACACTTCCTAGAGGCATGAGCCACTGTTCCTAATAGTGAGGGAGCCACGTGTCGGAGAGATGGCCCGTGTGGAGGTGTGAGGGAGTGGGTTTGAGGTCATCTCTGGGTCTCATTGTCCCCTGCAGAGCTGGCCAGCTGGTGTCGTGGACCTTTTAGTGCTGGCTTCGTGGAGAACCTTTTAAGACCCACAACAGCGTCGATGGGTGGGGAGAGCTGGGAAGCAAAGATGAATAGGTGATGTTTCCCTTTTCCAAAAGTTCCCGGTTGGACAGCCATCCTAGGACAGAGCCTATCAGTGTAAGGATACCACCATGTTCCTAGAAAATATTCTGGCAGCTGTTTGTCCATGTCTGGGATGTAGCTGGACAGAGAAGCCCCAGAAACACTAAGGCTGGAGCCTGTGCGATGGTCATTCTTGAGGGTAGTGGTACCCGGGACCCAGGCCACTGACCTCGCTGTACTCACATTGGCCTTCAGCCAAGCTGGCTTCTGGCTCAGGCCTGGTCCTCCCCACATTTCCAGGGAAACTTGCAGGTATTCACTTTTCCTTCCGCTTTTCTTCTCGTGCCTTCTCAAGGAGATGGCCTATCTTCTCCATTCATTCATTCATTCATTCATTCACTGACCTGTCTGTCCATTCTTTTAACAGCTGGTTCTTTTTCAGCTTATTTTTAGTGGATTGCGGTACTGTGATTTACAGTACTTTTAACGATGGATGGTTTCTTTTTTTGTTTGTTTTTTTGGGTCACACCCGGCGATGCACAGAGGTTACTTCTGGCTCTGCACTCAGGAATTACCCCTGGCTGTACTCAGGGGACCCTATGGGATGCAGAGAATCGAACCCGGGTCGGCTGTGTGCAAGGCAAATGCCCTACCCCCTGTGCTGTCGCTCCAGCCTCAGATGAATGGTTTCTTGTGTGCATCATTCCAACACCACAGCCATTGGTACTGTACCCATTGCCTTCCCCCAAGGTGTCCCTAATGCCCCTCTCTTTCAAGCTCCCAACAGAAACTCAGTTTTGTTGATCAGGTCTCTTATTGTGTTGCCTTTGGCCCTTTTATGCTATGTTGCTATAGACTGTTAAGCCCCATGTAAAGAGAGAGATCATTCTGTCTCTTTCCTTCTCACTGACTTCACTCAGCAGGATAGCTCTCTCCAGTTTCATCCATGTCATGGAAAATGGCATGACTCTACTCTTTTCTAGAGCTGTATAGTATTCCATTGTGGACATACACCACAACTTCTTGACCCATCCGTTCATAGTTGGGCATTCGGGTTGTTTGTAGAGCATGGCCGCTGTACTAAGCATGGCGATAAATACAGGTAGGCATATATCCTTTCAAACGAATGTTTTTGGGTTTGGGGGGGGGATAAATACCAAGAAATGGTATCACAGGGTCATATGGAGTTTAATTCCTATTTTTGAGGGAGATCTCCACACTGCTTTCCATAGAGGCTGAACCAGATGAAATTCCCACCACCAGTGGCTGAGGGTAACTTCTCACTACAACCCCACCTTCATGGCCATTTCCAGACTATTTGAGATGTGCCATTCTCTCTGGCATGAGGTGATACGTCAATGAACGAGAACTTATTTTAGCCAACTTTTCCCTTTCCTCATCCAGCACTATTCCCAAGCTTCACAGGAAAGACGGTGGTGAATGAAACAAATGTCATAGAATTAATATTCTGAAGAGAGGCAGTGAGAGGGGTCAGCTGTTAGAGGTCATGTGACCGGAAGTCCACAGAATAATGGTGGGTGAAGACCTTTCATTACCAAGGGCAGAGGGAGCCAGAGAAATGGTACTCCTTTCTACCTGGGAGGTTTTTTTTCTTTGCAGCGAGGAAAATATTTTGGAACTAAGTCAAGGTTGTGCTCACCTGTGCTGATGAACCAGAGTGCAGAGGTTGTTCACTTTACAATAACCAGGGGAGGCCTGAGAGATGACCCCATGAGCTAGAGAACCTGCCTTTGTCTATGGGAGCCACCTCACGGTCCCATCAGCATTGCCAGAGAGACCCCTGAGCCTCGCGCTGAGAGTGCTCCCCAGAGCACTTCCGGGGCTGACCCCAGATCCAGTGAACAAACAGTAACTCCGTGTTCTGTTGGTTTTATTTTTAATCTGTTTCTAAATGTAGGAGCACTGCTGTTTATTCAGCCACTGATTACGGTTATGTTGATTTTAATTGAATAAAATGCTGCCCTGGTGCAGGCAGGGTCAGGCCCAGGCGGCCCACTCAGCTCAGCGGTGCCTGGGATCCAACTCAGGGAGGGACCTCCACTTTTACAGTTCCCTCCATAGCCACCTTGCTGTCCTCATCAATTTAATCGATGCTTTCTGTTTTTGTTTTTTTTTTCTTTTTGGGTCACACCTGGCAATGCACAGGGGTTGGTTACTCCTGGCTCTGCGCTCAGGAATGACCCCTGGTGGTGCTCAGGGGACCATATGGGATGCTAGGAATCGAACCCGGGTTGGCCGTGTGCAAAGCAAACACCCTCCCCGCTGTGCTATTGCTCCAGCCACAATCAATGCTTTCTGAAGCTTCAGAAATAACCGACTGTGGGAGAGAAAAAAGTGAGTTCTAGAAAAGAGGAAACCCCAGCGTTTGCTACTTCCGGGAGGTCACAACAGCTCTTATTAGGAGTAACTCCGTCTTGTCTTTGGGGCAAGCTCAGTGTCAGACTGGAAGGCAGCAGGAGAGTTTGGGGATTAGGAGGGAGAATATTTTGCTCTTTCCTGGCACACTTTACTCTCATTTTCATCCATCTGTCCGTCCGCCCACCCATCTCCCTCACCACCCAATTCTCCATCTGTCCATTCACCCCCCCCCCCCCCCCCCCCCCCCCCCCC
>JAOXYA010052724.1:0-12146 GCA_028565675.1 Sorex palustris | reverse complement strand
ACTCTATGATATTCTGGAGAGGGAAAATTTCCGAAAAAGTAAAAGATCAGTGGTTTGAGGTAGGTTGGGGGAGGGAGGGTGGGGGGGGGCGGTGATTAGGAAGAACACAGAGGATATTCAGGTAGGAAAACTATTTTCTATGACTATATCATGGTAGATTCACATAAATACATATTTCTCAAAACCCAAAGTTTCACCCCTTTGTGTTACATTAGTCAAGGACAAATGTGGGGGCTAATGATGTGTCGTTATAGTCCATGAAATAACGTTTGTAGAACTCTGCTGGCCACTGGTGAAAGTGGGAGGCCTGTGTGTAGAGGGGTTCTTGGATATATGGAAACTACTTTCCACTCAACTTTTCTGTAAAATGAAAACTGCTCTTAAAATGTGTCTTCCTATTTACATTTATTTCTATCTCCTATGTTTCTATATATGTGAATTAGAAAGACCCAAAGTCATAAAACAAACTATTTTAAAACTAATGGAATTGAACAAGGGACAGCCCAATGGTGGAGTGCTTGCCTGTAGAGTTTGAACCCCAGCATCAGCCCATAGGCTGCATGTAGTCCCAATTCATTCAATGAAGCTGGCTATTGCAATACCTCCTCTGCAATAAGGACTTGGACTTGCAAGCCAGAGTCCAGTTTTGTGGCCCAGCTATGGGTTGGCTGGACTTGGTCAGGTTTGGTTCAGGCTATAGGCTGAGTATGTTTCCTGTTTTCCCCCATTCAGGAAACAGTCTACTCAAGGGGAGTATTGCAAGAAGCCAACTCACATCAGGGCTGAATGTGACATGTGCCCCTTTCTACAGACCACAGTAACTCACATGGCCCAAAGTCAGAGGTCAGGTGAGGTGTGCTCTGATCTAAATAAAACCTTGGTTGAGGTGGGTGTCAAGAACTAGGGCAACTCTCTGCTTGCCCAAATGACTTGAATACAAACTTAACTCTTAAATTCAAAAATTCCTTATACAATATTAGTAAATAGGGCCAGAGTGATGGTACATACAGGGTGCTTGCCTTACACACCTCTGACCCTGGTTCCATCCTGGCACCATATATGGTCCTCTGAGGACCACCAGGAGTGATTTCTGAGTTCCCCAAAAAGCAAGCAAACAAACAACTAAATAGTAAAAATATCTTCTATCTCGACTTGAGTGGTATACATGTAATTATTTGAGTCTATTCACTTAGGTTATGTATTTCTTCCTATGAGTGTGATAATCTTCAATAAAAATGATTTTCAAAATGTACACAAGAATAGGGGCTGGAGAGATAGCACAGCGGGTAGGGCGTTTGCCTTGGATGTGGCTGATCCGGGTTCGATTCCCATATGGTCCCCTGAGCACCGCCAGGAGTAACTTCTGAGTGCAGAGCAAGGAGTAACCCCTGTGCATCTCCAAGTGTGGCCCAAAAAGCAAAAAAAATGTATACAAGAATATTTAACAATGATTTTAAGCAATCCACAGACCCATGAACAAGAAATAATTGGTTTATAATTAAAAATCACTAAATTTTCCTTCCTATTTTTCTGTAATTCATTTTTAATTTTTTTATTGAATCACAGTGGCACCATGATATATGGTTACAAAGATATCATGATTGAGTTACAGTCATACAATGTTCCAACACTCATCCCTCCACCAAGTGTACATTTCCCACCACCAGTATGCCCCATATCCCTCCTGCCATGCCCCCTTCCCCCACAGCCTGCCTCTATGGCAGGTACTTTTCTTCTTCTCTCTCTCCCTTTGGACATTATATTACCATTTTCAATACAGATACTGAGAGACCATCATGTTTAGTCATTTGCCCACTTTCAGCACATATTTACAATCTGGACCAATCCCTTGGGGTCTCTAGCACTGGCACCACAGGGCCTGTGCGCCACCCACCTTGTCTTCCAGTTCTAGCTGCAAACCCTCAAGTCTGGTTGGTTGAGCATCCTTGGGAGTAGTAGCCCTTAGGCCTCCCCATCAGCACCACATGGGAGGCCCTTGTCTATCCCCAAATTAGGAACTTGACAGGACTACTGTGTTATTTACCATAGTTATATTTTATTATGCAATTAATACTATTATATTTTATTATCCCTTGTAATTTTTCAAGAATCAATGCCAAAAATCTTTTTCAGTGTGGGGCTCAGCAACCTGGGGCCTACAGGAAACCAAAACAGACTTGAATCCTAATGGTCTCTCTCCTGTAGTTTACCATATAAGGACAAGGCTCCAGCCCAGACCCACCTGGACACCACCTGGACCCCCAAACCCAGGCTGGAGGATATTAAGTTCCTTAGCTATGGCTGTTCCATCATAAGGCAAGAACCCACCAACTGTGGCAATATTTTTGCTAATAGTATCAGCTTTCGGTATTGATGGCTAACATTACTAAGAGGTTCTAATAATTGCAATAATAAAAGAAACTGAAATAATTGTTATTAAGATTAGAAAAGGGGAAATAAAACTGTTACTCTTCTTTTGTCTGACTATGTAGTTCACCTAGAAAATCCATAATGTTCATGTTTTAACTTTTTTTTTTTGGTGGGGGGACACATCCAGCCATGCTCATGGCTTCCTCCTAGCAAGTGCTTTACCTGCTGTACTATTGCTCTGGCCCCCTGGGAAATAAAAAAAGGCTTTAAGAAAAAATCCTCTGGGGATTTATAGGATACTTTGGGAAGTATCTTGAAAGATGTCATAGCAGCTTTCCCTATATTAGGAAAAAGTTAGAGAAGTAGGAAAGCAGTTCTACACTGAGATGCCAAAAAATATATGGTGATTATAAAGAAATGTAGTATGAAAAATTCAAGGTCCATTTAGAGATATTTATGAAGTCCTAAAGACTTATTTTGTTTGAGACAGCAATGTCATATTCACAAGATTTATATATGTATTTAATGCATAATTTTCCATAGGAATTTTTAATTGAATAAAAGCGTAATGATCATAATAAGCATAATGCCTGACATTTATAGCTTGATGGACTGAATGCAGAGCATGTGGGGTGCCTTGAGTTCATCCCTGGCACCAGGTGGTTTCCTGAGCACTGCTAGGAGGACACACAATAAAACCAAAATTACTGGGATGGAGAGATAGTAGAGTGGTTAAGGTGTTTCCCTTGCATGGCCAAGCCCTAGTTTGATCCCGAATAACACATATTGTTGTCCCAAGCACTCTCAGGAAATATCCCTATGGACAGATCTAGGAGTAAGCCCTGCAGGGAATGCCCTCCAAACCAAACAGAAACAAAACCAATTCAAAAGGGAAATGATAGAAATAGGAAGTTCAGAATCGCCAAGAAACAAAAAAGATTTTCAAAACACCAGCCTTCAAGAAAATGGTTTCTGGCTCCTGATCAAGCTGCTTAATGGCCATGATCCCATAGACTCAGGATCAAATCTCGGAACCCAGCAGCTTTGGGCAGAAATCCCTACAGATTTAAGTGTTAAAATTTTGGAATTCCAAAATTGCGCGGCCACTACTGCAGCCATGAGACATCATATGTTATTCATAACCAGCAATAGAAAACAAATTGTCTACTGTTGCCTTTGCAGCAGATCTGAGTGTTGGGGTAAACTCTCAAATAATAATGGTGGGTCTGGTGTCAAAATATTGAATGTGATCAAAGTAGAGAGAAAGAGTAATGTGGAGAGTATCTGCCCCACAGGTAGGGGGAGGGTGTGGGATGGGGGGTATACTGGGGTTGTTGGGAGTGGAGAATGGGCACTGGTGAAGGTACGGGTGTTTCATTGTATGACCGAGACAGACCCCAAAGCTTTGTAACTGCTCTCATGGTGATTCAATAAATAAAATTATAAAAAATGAAAAAAAAGTAAGGTGGAGCTTATGCCCAATTCAATCAGCTAATCAGTGGCCGAATAAATAGCAGTACTCCTACATACAAAAAAATAAAGAAAGAAAGAAAATGGAGAAAGAATTGAAGGAGCTGGGAGGTACATGGAGTGCCCGCTTTGCCTGCAAGGGAAACCAGGTTCGATTCCTGGCACTACATGAGCTTTGCAGGCGCATCCCCCCCCCAAGCATGATCTGAGAGTAGTTACTGAGCACCACCAGCTGTGACCCTGCTCACCCCCTCTCCCCAAAATAAAATAAAATAAGAGAGAAAGAAAAAGCTCTTTCAAATAATGCCAGATTCTGGAAATACAGGAAGGCGCTGACGTGAGTCATCTAAGAAGGGATTGCCAGCGTGTCTCTGAGAGAGAGGAGCACATGCATGCTTGTGGGGTGAGTGCCGCTTCCCCCAGTCACCCTTATGAGAACAGCCAGCAGGCTCATTGTCTAACCTCCCTCCCCTCCCCAGTGAAGACTGGTCCAGCACCGCTGGAGGTCGAAGCAACAGAAAGCATCTTTGCTGGTTCTCCCAGAAGCAGAACTGGGTTGTTGAGGGGAGTGAGGGGGGTGGGAAAGAGTCCCTTGGGAAAAGGGAAAAATCAAGCTTAGGATGCCAGAGGGTGGTGGCACCTGTCCTGGTCTGAGCACAGAGACTGGCCTTCAGGAAAGGTGGGGCCATGTCCCCTTTGTTTCTGTCTGGGGGTCACACCCAGCAGTGCTTGGGGCTTACTCTGGCTGAGTTCAGGGGTCACTCCTGGCTCAGGAGACCATGTGGGCAGTCGGGGATTGAATCCCGGTCAGCCTGGTACAAGGAAGGTGTTCTGCCTGTTGAACTGTGTCTGTGACCCCAGTGCCCTCTTTCTTGAATCAGGGTGGGCTCATTCTGCTTGAAAAGGCCATGAAGTAGCTGGTGTATTCTCTTTCCTTTTTGGGGGTCACACCCAGCAACGCACAGGTGTTACTCCTAGTTTTTCACTCAGGAATTACTCCTGGCAGTGTTTGGGGAACCACTGGGATGCTAAGAATTGAACCTGGGTTGGCCATGTGCAAAGTAAGTACCCTACGCACTGTATTATGACTCCAGCTCTCTCTTTCTTTCTAACCCCTACAACACAATGCTTCTAAAAGAGCAGGGTCTGGATTCAGAAGTTTACCTCTGGAGTCTTTCTCAGCCACTTCCGTGAGCCTCAGCCACCCGCAGGTTCCAGGGTACCACCATCTGAGACCTGACAACACCGTCTCAGTTCCTGGATCCAGCCATGCCTGAAGCTATTTCCTTTGGACTCCTGAATGATGTGAGCAAATGCCCTGGCCTCTCGGTCTACTTTTTCTTTTGAAAGAATTTTTACTTGAATTCTTCTTGCAGTGATCAGGATCATCTGGCAGAGACCAGTTTAGAACAACTGTGAGATGTACAGGAAGAAACTGACTGACTGACTGGAGAGTTCAATGCAGGACCCTACACAGCCAGGACAAGTGTTGCTTTTCTTTTGGGGGAACCACATCTCTTCATGTTCTCACGCTGCAGGACAGGGGCTGGGTCCTAGGGCACTGGGTGAATCCCTGATGCTCCAGGAAAGCTTCTGGTGACTATCGAGACGTCACAGACTGACCCCCGCCTGCGATCCATTTCGCCTCAAACGTTTCTCTTTTTCTCTAAGACAAAAACAAAGAAAAGTGATGTGCATAATTATTCATATGTGTCTGAAAAAGATACAGAAAATTAAAATAAAAAATCTTATCTTCATCTTTCTGGAGCTTTCAAATTGAGTATTGTTTTGTCTCTGCTTCTTTTTTGTAGTCCAAATGTTTTCTTCTTACCCATTTTGTGATAAAAAATTAACTCGAGTCTAGCTTTTGATTCCTTTTTAATTGTCTAAATCTGGGCTTTCAGTCCCCCGGCACCCACCCCCACCATGCTGAGTTGCTGGAATACAGTGATTTGAGGCGGACGACCAGACTCACACATGTTCTTAAATGCTGTAGTAGGGTGAGCCGGGAAGCTAGTATGGAGGGTGAAGATGCATGCTTTGTGGGTGGCAGACCTGTTTCGATCCCAGGCGCCATGTGGTCTCCAGAGATGGCATCTTACATTAAAAAAAATAATAATCATCCAAGGGTGGAATCTTGTATTAAAAAAATAGCAACAACTAAACATCATGGCTGGGAAGAGTCACAGAATCGAACACATTATTCCTTCTCATACTCTACACTGTTCTTTAAACAAACAAACAAATAATAACCCAAATGCTTGGTTTCTGGGCTGGGTCAATAGGACAGCAGGTAGGGAGTTTGCCTGGCCTGTGGCCAAACTGGGTTTGATCCCTGGCACCACATAGGTCTCTCAACCCACCAGGAGGGATCCCTGGGCTCCAAGCCAGGAATAAGTAAGCCCTGGGCACAGCTGGGTGTGCCCCCAAAACGTGATCATGTATAGAATGCTATTTCTCTCCAAGTTTATGCGGGGGTCCCACTGTTTCTTACTCATCTGGATTGCGGCCATGAGCAAAAATCTGTCTGAAAAACGAAATAAATCCTCCCCCTACCCCTTCCAACTCCCCCTCCCCACCCCCACCTGAAACCCTGGGCCTGAGCAGTGGGGTGGGCCCTGCTGTGGTGTCAGGTGGGGGGAAGAAAATGGACAAGGGACAGGCAGGAACCCAGAACCTTCCAGAAAGGCCTGGAGGCCAAGCCCAGTGCCCCCAGCCTCATCACCTCTGCCCCCCCTCACCCCGTCACCAGGACACCCACTGGGTGTCACAGCAGGTGAGGCCCCTGATGCTGCGGAGTCCCCTCTGGGGACAAAGGTCAGCATCCCAGCAGGCCCTTCCCAGTCCCCACAACAGGCACCGGTGACATTTTCATCAGAAACTCGCGCCCGCTGTAGGGCTGCAGATCGCAGCATTATTAAAAATTCAGACGAGTGCGGGGCTGTTGGGCTCCGCTCAGCGGGGGCTCAGGGGTAGCTGAGGATGCTGAGGGGTGCAGGGCAGACACGGCAATTAGAGGCGGCCGGGGTGGAGGGCACCGGATCAGCTGCCCGCAGCCCCCGGGGTCCCAGGGGTCGATGCGTCTGGGGAATTCCTGCCACCACTCCCCTTCCATGTGAGGGCTGAGCTGGTGCCCCTGCCGGTGACCCCCACTCGTGCCCCAGTGAGCCCCAGGCTGGAGAAGGGACCTGCACTGTACCCGAGGGTTCCAGACCGTGCCTGCAGGTAGTCCGCCCCGAGCAGGGTTGGCTTGCAGGACCCTCTGTCCAGGAATCGGATCTGGGTCTGCAGGGTGCAGGAGCACTTGGTCCCCCCAAATGCCGTGGGCTGGGTGACCCCACCATCGCTCTGCCTGATGAGAGGGGCATGTTAAGCGAGTCGCCCCCATTCACTTGATAAGAGCCAGAGTTTGGACTCTTTATCAGGGCTGGAGGGTCTTTTTATTGCCTGGCCATTAGGATATTTCTATCATTCCCATTGTCACTGTCACTGTCACTGTCCTCCCATTGTTCATCGATTTGCTCGAGCGGGCACAGTAACGCCTCCATTGTGAGACTTGTTGCTACTGTGTTTGGCATATCGAATACGTCATGGGTAGCTTGCCAGGCTTTGCCATGTGGGTGGCAAAGATTCTCTCTGTAGCTTGCTGGGCTCTCCGAGAGGGGTTGAAGAATCGAACTCGGGTTGGCTGTGTGCAAGGCAAAAAAGCCTTACTTGTTGTGCTATCGCTCCAGTCCTATCATTCCCAGGCCCGATAATTCTGGTGTTTTCTCTGACCTGATATCCTTTCCACATAGTAGGAAAAGCTGCTGGGTGACCCTAGTGATCTTTATCACCCAATTTGAACCCCAGGGGTCCGACTCCCAGACCCAGGATGTTGGAGAAAAGTAGCTCCGAATGTTGGTTGTTTTCTGGAAAGGATGGAATTTTGATACTGAGAATAATCTGGAAATGGGTGGGCTGTCTATCTTTGTAATCAACAGTATTATTTTGTGCTCTCAGTTCGATTCCTCTGCCCCTCTTTGAGAGCCCGGCAAGCTACCCTGAGTATCTAGACTGCATGGCAAAGCCTGGCAAGCTACCCATGATGTATTCGATATGCCAAACACAGTAACAATAAGTCTCACAATGGAGACGTTATTGGGCCTGCTCAAACAAATTGATGAACAACGGGAGGACAGTGCTATAGTGCTACAGTCTACACTGAAATGTAGGAAGCAGTGGGATGGTATGGGGACTCCACAGAGAGGTGGTATAGCAGTGCTCTCACACAAAAAAAAGTCTTCCTGTCTCTTGGAGAGGCACTTGGGATACCCCGCCTCTGCTTCCAGACAGTGATAATCCTGCCAAACCTGTCTGGGTCAAAGCCTTGCCTTGAGTCTCATCTTTGGAATTCAGATTTCTTTTGGCTTTGACTGAAGCAGGAAACACTTCCACTGTGAGGTTCCCTTCTTGTGTGCTGGCAGAGAACAGAAAGCCAGATGGAAAATACCTCCAGCCCCGAGCTTGGCTGGAAAGCGAGGTGGGTGAGCATGAAGGCCATCTTTCTCTCTCCATTTAAAACATATTTGGCAGGGACAGTAATCCAGACAAGTGCATCTGAAGTGTTGTAAAAATTAGCAGGACTTGGGGATGAAAGGAAAATAGTTGAGATGAAGACAAAGCAAGCTATCGCCTCCTCAATTATCTTTTCTCTCCCATCCAAACAAAGGGATGCATTCTTGTTTTAATGGAAACACAATGCCTTTACTGAAAGGAATGTTCAATAATGGAATGTTCAGGAAGGAAAACTACAATGGAGAATATTGGAAGGCAAGTAGGCCCTCCAGGGGCCACCGCTTACTTTTCCTGCTGGTGGGAGCAGCCCCTTAGTGTGTGATGTAAGACCATGAACACTTGATGATCTCATCTAAAAGAGAGGAAATAAAAGTCTCTGAAATATGAGAAATCTCACAATCATCCTTCTTCCTTCTACTGGTTAGAAAGTACAGTCACTGCTCTGGCACCTTTTTCCCACTGGAAATAAGTCCTTTCCCTCCCAGACCTTCATCCTAGTTGGGGAGGGAGACAGTAAATGCATGACTGTAGCACTGTAGCTCTGTCCTTCCGTTGTTCATAGAGTTACTCGAGTGAGCCCAGTAATGTCTCCATTGTGAGACTTGTTGTTACTGCGTTTGGCATATCGAATACAGGCTTTGCTGTGTGGGCGAAATACTCTCGGTAGCTTGCCAGGCTCTCCGAGAGGGGCGGAAGAATCGAACCCGGCTCAGTCAGGCTGGCTGCATGAGGCAAATACTACTGTGCTATCGCTCCAGCTCTCCCTTGGTAGCCTCCTGGGCTCTTTGAGAGGGGCAGAGGAATCGAACCCGGCTCAGCTGGGCTGGCTGTGCGCAAGGCAAATGCCGTACCGCTGTGCTATTGCTCCTGTGCAATCCTTTTTGATTTGTCTGAAGCCATAATTTTATGAAGGTATAAAAGAAGCTCACAGGTTATAAAATCAATACCCATAAGTCCATGGCTTTCTTATATACAAATAATGAAAGAGAAAAAAGAGATATTGGAAAAACAATCCTGTTCACAATTGTGCCTCAGAAACTTAAGTACCTCAGAATCAGCTTAACTAAAGAGTTGAAGGACCTGTACAAAGAAAACTACAAAACACTGCTTCAGGAAATAAAAGAGGGTACGAGTAAATGGAGATTCATCCCCTGTTCATGGTTCAAAAGGATTAATATCGTCAAAATGGCAACACTCCTCAAAGCATCGTACAGATTCAATGCGGTCCTTATAAGGATACTCATGACATTTTTCGAAGAAATAGACAAAATATTTCTGAGATTCTTATGGCACAATAACCCCCCAGGAATAGCTAAAGCAATCCTTGGGGGAAAGAAGATGGAAGGCACCAGCATCCCCAACTTCAAACTGTACAACAAAGCAATGGTAATTAAAACAACATGTTATTGGAATGGAGAAATACCCGCAGATCATGGAGTAGAGTTGAATTTACCGAAACAGACCTTCAAATATATGATCACTTAATCTTTGACAAAGGAGCAAGAAATGTGAAGTGGAGCAAGGAAAGCCTCTTAAAGAAGTGCTCCTGGGAAAACTGGACATTTACAGACAAAACATAAACTCAGACCTATATCTAATGGCAGGCACAAAAGTCAGATTGAAATGGGTTAAATACTTCAATATCAGACCTGAATTCATAAGGTACATGGAGGAAAATGTAGACAAAATCCTCCAGGATATTGAAGCTAAAGGAATCTTTAAAGATGAAATAGCACTGATCAAGCAAGTAGAAGCAAAAGTGAACAAATTGGACTAAGCTAAGAAGCTTTTGCACCTCAAAAGAAACAGTGACCTTGGTACAGAGACAACTCAAGGAATAGGAAAAATATTTACGCAATATCCATCAGATAAGGGGTTAAAACCCAAGATATATAAAGAACTGGTAGAACTTTATAAGCAAAAAAAACTCCAACCCCACCAAAAAATGGGGAAAAGAAGTGAACAAAAACTTTCTCAAAGAAAAATACAAGTGGCCAAAAGGCACATTTAAAAAAATGTTCTACACATTAAGAATATGGGGGAAATGTACACTGGTGGAGAGATGGGTGTTGAAACACTGTATGTATAAAACAGGACCATGAACAGCTTTGTAACTATGTATCTCATGGTGATTTGATAATTTTTTAATTAAAAAATTTTTTTAAAAAAAGAAAAAAATTTTCTACATCACTTATCATCAGGGACTGTCACTGTCCTCCTGTTGTTCATTGATTTGCTCGAGCGGGCACAGTAACGTCTCCATTGGAGACTTTGTTACTGTGTTTGGTATATCGAATACATCAGGGGTAGCTTGCCAGGCTCTGCCGTGCGGGTGAGATACTCTCGGTAGCTTGCTGGGTTCTCCGAGAGGGACGGAGGAATCGAACTCGGGTCGGCCATGTTGGCTGCGTGCAAGCAAACGCCCTACCGCTGTGCTATCGCTCCAGCCCCCATCAGGGACATGTAAATCAAAAAACAATGAGATATCACCTTACACCACAGAGACTGACACACAGCAAAAATTAAAAAAAAAACAACAATGTTGGCATGAATGCGAGGAGAAAGAACTCACATTCACGGTTGGTGGGAATGTCAACTGGTCCAGCATTTTTTTAAAACAATATGGGCATTCCTCAGAAAACTAGAAATTGAGCTTCCATATAACTCAGCAATACCACTGAGAATGGCAGGAGAGATACTGGGAGAGGGTAGTTGGGATCGAGAAGGGACTATTATGACAACAATGGGTTGGAAGAGATAGCTCTGGATGGTAGATGTGTGCTGAAATTGGCAAAGGGCCAAACATGATGGCCTCTAGGTATCTGTTTTGCAAACTGTAATGCAGAGAGAGAGAGAGAGAGAGAGAGAGAGAGTTAGAGGCAGAGAGAGAAAGAGAAAGAGAAGAATTCAAGTGCCTACCATAGAGGCAGAATAGAGGGTGGGGTGGCAGGAAGGATACGGGAGGAATTGCATATTGGTGGTGGAAAATGTACACTGATGACTAGATGCTTTTGAAACATTGTATAACTGGAACTCGATCATGAAAACTCTGTAACTATCTTATAGTGATTTAATAAATCATGAATAACTAAGAAAAGCACACAATTTGCATCAACGTTTTTGGCCTTTTTTTCAGTGAACTTTCGAGTAGTATTTCACTAGAGTATAAGACTCTGAAAAGGCAGAGAAACACTAAAACATTAAGTCCAATCAACATACTTTAAGAACATTGTGTGAGTGACCACATTTGTATTCCCCCTCTATTTTTTGGAGGGGAGCATGCCAGCAAAAGTGAATCCTTGATGAGCTGGTAAAAAGCACCAGACAGATGTTGAGTTCTGAGAATTCTTGAGACTTTGAGTACCAAATCTATTTAAAGATTCAAAATATTTTATTTGTAAGTGAGCAAGCATGAAGAGACTCTATCTTCTTGTAATCTCCATCTCCAACCCCCATCCTCGTTTTCCACTTTGATGTTTTGCCCTCTCTTTCAACCCTAAGAGATTTTCTCATATTCTGTGTGTTTAGTGTTAAACTAGAAGTAGTTACAGATGGGGATTGGGAAAAAAAGAGAGAAAATAGCAGGTCTCCTGAGAATTCTTCTGAGGTTTATCTTTCCCAAGTTTCCTCTCTTCTCGGTAGAAAAATCAACAACTGTCCTACTTTGGACACACTGACAGGCTACCGAATGTAACCTGCCCACACGGCAGAGTCTGGCAAACTCCCCGTGGCGTACCCAATATGCCAAA